>MDYQ01000122.1:0-83942 GCA_003024175.1 Planoprotostelium fungivorum
CTGGCCGATCTCATGCAAGAGAAATTAGTCTACGGCAAACACGAGTACGACATGATCATCCTCCACCACATCTTCGGTATCGAATGGCCCAACGGACAGCTCGTGAGTCCAATGACGTCACCTCACGTCATCTCACTCCACACAGCAAACGAAGACGTCCACCTTAGTCGTCCACGGTGGAGAGAAGATGACTGCCATGGCTAAGACGGTGGCCATCCCCGCAGCCATCGCAGCCGAACTCATCTTGGAGGGAAAGATCAAATCAGCGGGAGTCATGGGACCGTTAGACGCCAGCATCTACACTCCCATCCTCAAGGCTTTGAAATCGGAGGGTGTTATCTTCGTGGAGAGAGACCAGAGATCACAGAAAGTGTATTAAAGACTCCATTTTCACCTTCCCTTCTTCTTCTTCTGTGTGGAGGTCAGACGAGAGGGAGAGGAGGACTCACCCCTATGCAAGTGTCGGCGAAGAAACCTTCGGGCCAGTGAGAGTACAAGTCCCTGGGTGCTTTCTTTCCACAGAGGTTGCCTGTGTCTGCATCAGCATGATGATCGATGATGACATGATGATGAGAGTCTCTCACAGAATTCTGTCTGGCACTGAGAGCAAGTCATGTGATTACATCCTTCACCCTTGATGATGGGAATGTGACATCCAGGGCACCTGAAGCCGTCAGTCTCGGCCTCTACATCGCATCTCACCGGTTGACTCGGATTCGATTCGACAAGGTGTAACCGTTGTACAGAGCCGAGCTCTCGCAGTTTTCCGCCCTCGGATGACGTTGAACGCAGGTGGGGCAGACGACGGCACCACAAGTGTTGCACTTCAACCTTCCAAATCGAATGGTTCTCATCTCTCGAGGCACACCGCAGTCGGGGCACTCTGCATCGGTGTCATTTCTTCAGCAAATAGAGATGAAGGGTTCCTCTTCACTCACGCTTTCTCGTGTCTGCGATTCTGGCGCGATTGACCTCGATCTGCTCCAAATTCTCTCGGTGTACGCGAGAGAATCTGTCAAGGAGATGAGTGGAGGGAGGTGTCTCTGACTCACCGTGTGAAGCGCTGGATGGCGTGGTAACTGGCAACTGGAACGAGTTCATCGATGAGCATGACGTGAGTGCACAGGTGACCTGGACATGGAATGCCGTAGGCGTTGTGGTCGAAGATCTGGATGATCTATCGAGTGTCATCTCGTCGTGTATCCTCACCATCGTAGAGGGTGTGATGGATGTCTCACTCTCTTGTCCTCTCTACGGACGTAAGAGACACGGTGGTAGAGGCAGGAGACATCGTCAGCTTTGAACGTTATGTAGCTCGACAGGCATTCGGTGCAGAATTTGTGTCCACATTGTCTCACAGTGGCTGTGGTCGCTCCTTCCTCAAATTCGTCTTGGCAGATAGCACACCTGCTGCTCGTCATCATGAAGGTCACGTCTTTACGAAGAGTTTCACTTGTTGGCGTACTCCATTGGAATATCGTCGACTCTGACTCTCGTGTTCTGAGGGGGTGCTTGTGATACGAGGGAATTTCTCAGAATCTCTCTCGATTGTTTCAAGCTGATCCCTTTCATTTCATCAGTGACACAAGCGCCTTCGGCACCCACCACTGTCCATTTCGGCACTCTCTACCATACCATTCTTCTGTTTCTGTCGTCAGTGGTCGGTGTGAAATTGGGATGGGCACACCGAGAGGGCATCTCCAATGGACTTCTTTCTCCAATCCATCATTTTTTCATGCTCGACTTCTTCACTCTCTTTCACTGCACCTCTTTGTCATATCAGCATCGTTTACTGGATGATCTTCATACTCTTGAAGACGCTCCACGTCAGAGAAGAATCGTTTGTAATAATCTTCATCATTTTCTCCTTCCTCCAGCTCCTCATCATCGGACCAGCCAGCATATCTATCCTGATCATAACCCTCCTCCTCTTCCTCCTCATCGTACCAATCTCCCTGCGATACACCTACATCCCATCACAAACGAAGGAAATGAACACAATCACACCTAACAAGTAATCGGATACGCGGGTTGCACTCATTCCCTCGAAATGTCCTTCTCCACCTACACGAGTCTTGAATCGGTTGCCACCTCTGGTGCTCTCATTGTAATCCAACAGTCCCTTGTTGAAGCTCATCTTGAGTATGATCCTTTTTGGTGTGTCTTCATCGGATACACTTGTCGACACGCGCACCTTTTTGGATCGATCCAGTGTCAACAACAATTCGCCGTCCTGGTTTGTTGCTATAAGCCACCATACGCTTTGGATCCTTCCTCTGCTCAACGATAAGTAGGATGATTGCAACTGATGTGCAATCGAATGTCTTCTGGGCAGATGAGTTGTTGAGTTTCATCTAATTGTGTCCTCCTCTCGAAACCGTCCTTTTCGTAGATACAGTCCGACACATTGCGGTACGTCTCATCATCTCATCACGTCCCTCGAGATCATTCAGATTTATAATTCGCAAACTTCTCGTTGAGCAGAGACGTAATCTGTCCACAGAGGTACCTCCACTTGGCGTCTTCACCCTCGTTCTTGTCCGGATGATACAATCGGATCATCTTCAGCAAGTACTTCTTCACTTCGCCAGGAGCAGCGACGGCCGCCAGCTTCTCGACGACATCAACGTTTCTGGGTGGATGTCTCTCTAACAGCCACTCGAAGATCTTCTGCACGCTCTTGTTTCTCTTCCCATCCAGCTCTGACAATTCAGCCTTCAGTTCCTCGCGCAGGACTTCTGTGTCTCTCAGTCTGACCTCTTCTGCGAGGCGGTCTTCCTCTTGCTGGAACACTATGTTGGCTTCGATACACTCTTGGTACCACGCATGAGAGTCCATCATCTTTGGACTCATGGACAGACACAAGTGGATGCACCGTCGATAATAAGCCTTCGCTCTGTTGTTATCGTGGAAGATCACACGGAAGATCTAAGATATTCAGGACCATCAAATAGAATGAATTATCTTACCCTGGCGGTGTGACTGTATGCCTCGGCCTCTACCTCCAATAATCTCTCATGAGTGAGCACGATCACTCTTTTGTATATGTCTAAAATCTCCCATATCATGTCCATGCTCAGCGTCTCCTGTTCCAACACGTGATGCAGCATCTCGTTCGCTGTTCTCATCAACTGCAGCGACTCCATGAGGCTCTGTTGCAGGTGAACACTATCTCTCGTCTCGTCCAGCTCTTTGTCTTGACAGAAGCAGGCAGCTCTGACGAGGAGACGATTACAGTCCTGCAGCATCGTCAGATGACGTGCTCGGCATTTCTATTCCTACCTTGATGACGGCTGCTCCCATGAAATCTCCGTCTTCAAGGCAGCGAACGTGTCTTCGGATGATGGCGTCGATGACGCAAGTGTAAAGCGATAGAACCTTCTCTCTTGTTAAACCCCCCACCGGAGAGACTTCGTCCAGGAATGACGTGAGCCACTGAACCACTCGCTGACTTCCATCTTCACTCTGCTCTATGGATCGCACCATGTCAGCGAGGATGCGTTCCAAGTGAGGAAGGTTGATTTGATGCCATTCTCGGGTGATCTGCCCGAAACTCAGGGCCTTGTAGAAGTGGATGGCGGATTCTCTCAGACAATTCAGCTCGCCAGCGATTTGTTTCTATCATGGTTTCAGTTGCGGGTGTTTGTGTTGACGTGAATCACCTGTGTTTGGAATTCGTACGTCCTTAGATGAGTCATTCCAATGTTCTTCAGCGCCTTGGCTCGGTCTCCGTCATTCTCACTGGACAGTAAAGAGTTACGGTAAGCGTTGATGGCATCTCCAGCACGTCCAATGAAGATGGTAGGGCTTAAGTTAGGGTCCAAAGACATATAATACTTGTTCCCCAGCTGGCGAAAATGTTCGGCTCTCGTGGTCATGGTTCAGGCGTCCTGCGGTTTGTGTGAAACAGCAAGAGACAAGTCCGGTGCCACACTGACCCAAATGCAGCACGCCTCCATAAACACAGTCGCCTTACATCTCAGGTGTTTCTTTGGAATGCATCATCAGACCGGGCTGGTTTGTAAATGCGAAGTTCCTCCCTTGTCCCCTCGTCATTGGGATCAGCTCTCCTTGGTTCTGGTCGATCGTCGCCAGCTGTCCGTTGCCTGGATCGTTGAGGAGTTGTGTGTGTTGTGCGTGTTGTGCTTGCATGTTCTTGTCGTCGTTTTCTGCCTCTCTCTGGCGCATAAAATTGATCTGGGGTTGCTGCTGCTGTGGCTGTTGTCCTCTGTGTGCGTCGTTACTGCTATCTTCAGAGGGGAGGGGCTTCAGGAGATCTGGAATGGCCGAAGAGGAGTCGCTCCCCAGGACGGACTTCAAGTACTTGTCGAGCGTTCCAGCGGATAGTGAAGGCGTGGCGAAACGAGGTCAGAAAATGGCTGACGCACCCTTCTGACTCCTTATCGCCACGTCTTCACTGCAAGATCTCTCCGTCATCGTCTTTGAGCAACTTTGTGTGTCTTGCACGCCACACTTTAATCAACACCGGTCGAAAATATGATCAGACTCTAGGATCTCCTGTTGTATCTCTACAGATGTGACTTTATTGGAGATTTGATGATATCAGACAGCCACTGGATGAGCTCTTGTATCATCTCGGGGGGAGTAGAATGCCCCACACCTTCCATCACTCTCACTTTACAATCAGCCACCTCCTCCACCTGTACTCTTCAGCTCTCTCTTCTTGTTCCGCTGGATCACCTGACGGACGAAAGCCTCACTGCACGACCAAGGAACTAACTTATCATCTCCTCCACTCAGCACGCAGATTCTCTTTCCCTGTTGTACAACATCAATCATCATCATCTATCATGCCGATCGATCACACAAGATAATGTGATGATGGCGATCACGACGGAGGTGTCACCTTCATCTTGTCGAGATGACTACTGGCATCCAGACGTTGGACGGTGTTGACGAAAGATTGGGGAAGGTAAGGTGGCCCCACGGACATCTCTCCCTGTTGAAGACGTCCTTTCTCCTCTCACCATCACATCACTCATCTAACTCTCACCCCTCATCAGGTCCAAGAAACAAGGGCAGCCGATGAGAGGAGCTCCTATCGTAATTCGAGGTTCTGGATGAAGGAGTCAACGTACGAGGTGATGGATTGTCATCACGATGGTTCTCACCCAAAGCGAGGATCATCCAAACTGCGTGACCGCCCAGACTGATACCTGATGCCATCCATTGAGATATCGTTCGTTCATCATTTGGAAACAAAACGGAGGGGAGGAAGTCGATGAGTAAAGACACATCTTGCACCGCACCATACCTTCAAGACGATCTGCATGTGAAATTGTTATGAAAGACTCACTGCATAGTGAATAGATCCATGGCATGCAGGTCGTTACCCTCCTTCCATGTCACGTTGCGTTTGTCGTTGACCAATCTGAGTCCATGATTACGGTGATCGAACACTGCCAACAGAAGATAACTAACATTGTCAGGGTTATCGTTGACGTGCGAGATCCTCTTGGCGATTTCAACCATTCTTTTAGCGGAGGCCGCTCCTTTTGGTTTGAGAATTGTTACACCAAAGACTCACCTTTTCTTCCGTGGAGAAGAAACATGACAGAGATGGGCATGGATATTGGTTTGTCTAATAAACCCTTCCAGCCATATAAGTGAATGGTAATGCCTCCCACTAGAACAGTTGTTGAAAGGTCTTCCGCCATCGTGATTGCGTGCTCGTGATTTTGAATCGAGATGAAGAAAATAAAGTAACTCTCTTTTATACAAGTGTACACAACTCCTGCGTATTCAAAACTGTGAATCCTTCACTCTACTGCTCGGCAAAGCATTCCTTTCGTCCTCCTCCTTTGCCCTCTTGGATCAAGTACCTCGACTTCCAAAGCTGATCGTTCTCCTCGATCTCTCTCATGATCGCCTCCATCCACTTCCTCCCTTCTTCTCTCTGCTGCTGAGTAACGGCAAAGAGTCTCCTTCCAACTGGGCGGCTGCTGCGTGTCTTCTGATCGCGAATGAGATGCAGAGGTTTACCAGAAGCCATTGTTAGGTGTTGTTTCTAATAGTACAGAGAGTGCTCCTCTCGATGAGCCTGGGTTGCTGCTTTTGAATCCCTTTGATGTGGGGCACTCGTTTTGTCCCGCTCGGGGTTTCTTTGAATTCTCGTTCCGAACTCGGGAGTGACGTGCGTCAGTTTCCATAGTGACCGTACTTTCTCTCTTAATCAGTAGAAGGAGCTCTTTTCATTACGAATCATAACGTGTTTATATTAGTTACTGTGATACCCGTCGTGGAGAGTGATCACGGTGGCCTCCTCGACCGCCAACAGAATCGTGGGGCGAGGATTTTGCAGTCATTCGCACACAACTCGTGGATATTTCTTGTAGGGAGATGTGTCCTAGCAAATGGAGCGATAGGTGATGGCCGTTTTCGATACCCCTTATCCGGTCCACAGGGATCCCTCACGGCTGTCCTCAAGCTCCTTCTCCTATCCTTCTAAAATGATAGCTCAGAGGTCGTGTACCGATTAGTGGATTATGCGATACTCAAAAAGCCGAAGTGATCTTTCCGTAACCAATGACTGTTGGATGAATCGACCTCATGCTGCTCTGAGACCTCAGCTTAGTTAACGTAGCACGAGGTACTTGTGCAGGAATTGAGGGGATGCGATCTACCACCAGACAGACGAAGATAGTGGTTGGAGGATTTATTCATCCATAGAGACCCATGTATGCTCCGTACTACAGGTGGTCGTCAATGGCGGTGTGAATGTCGTGGTGGGCGATTGTGTTGTTTTTGCGATGATTGAACCGGCCGTCGTCTCGATCGACCAGACGAATATAAGATCTCTCCACGGTGTTGGTCAAGTGGCTTACTTTCTTGCAGTCTGAATGATGGGAGCTGGGCGACGGTCATGTTTGAGCATTGACGGTGCGACTTTAACCAGTTCAACCTAAGAGGATTTTGATTGCTGTCGGATTGGATTTGCTGTGCCAAAGATTTCTGCAAAACTAAACGCCGTCTATAAATGAGCGTTCTATATCTGCAGCTGTATGGCGATTTCCACACACGTGTGTGGGCTGACTGTAACACCCAAAGCCGGGAGAAGTGCCAGGTAATTCTACAACGAGAGAATCGATTCGTTGAAATCAGGAAACAGGAGGGGCCTGGGTTTATCAGCAGCAACTCTCTCTCGTTTTCCTCACAACTGCGAGCTCTTCAGTGATGCAGTTTAACACGACTTTTGACCATGATAATGAGGCCCACCGATGTGAACTCCATTACCTCCTCGTGAGGTCACCGAGTTCATGCGCCATATGTTATGACGATATATCTTCCGCATTCCATACGATAGAGGAGAAATCGAGGGACGATATAAGTCGATTTTTCTCGACAATCATCGACGCCGGTGGGTGCATTTGTGCCGCTTGTCACGGGGAATACACCAGATTTCGAAGAGAGGTGAATCGATTTATCGTTTCCTCTTCCCTTATCTCATCATCGTGTGGAGATGATACGATACATACAATCGATCCCTTGCGGAGATTCTCGACCATTACGAACGTTGTGCTTATTTTCCCTCTCTTTCACGTCTCTTACGTTTCTGATTCCTTTTTTAGAGTGTCATCTATCCGTACATGTTCAAGGTAATCTCGGGATCCTAAATGATTTTGAGAGGAAAGGCGAAAAACTAACGAAATCAGAACGTGGACAGAAGACCCAAGACACTGACGTCCACAACCACTATCATCAACAGGAACAACGCGAACAACTTGACAAAAAAGATCGATCTTACAACGAAATCCACTGTGAAACGAAAGCCTACGTTGGAGGTGAAGTCCTCTAATCCAACATGGATGGATCAGCTCAAACCACACAGATGACTTCCGAAGCAACCAAGAGAATGAAGGCGAACCAGATCAACTCACAAGGCGTTCAAGCCTTCGTCAAATCAGATCCATGCAACTCCGGAAACGAATCCTCTGCAGCCTCTTCACCCGTCGGTGCACCTCGTGAGTCGATGACCTCGACATCACGTCCACTCATCCCTCTCAGTCTCTTCCGTCACGAGTCCCATCGATCAGAGCTCTCCGTTGCATCTGTCCGACACAAGCACACCTCCACCTCCATCCACCATCTCCATCACCTCCGCAGCAAAGTTGAATTCGATGGCCTCAAAGTCCATCACCTCCGTAACTGCAGGAAAATCAGTCCCACCGAAGGGAAGCACGAAACCCCCGAAAGAAGTGAAGGTCAAGCCTCCCCCACCCCTCCTCATGTTCAAGGGAGTCAATTTCGCTTACCTGTGCAACCTCAAAGTCAACGAACTGCAAGAGCATCTGAGGAAGCACAAGGCCTCTGTCAAGGGAAACAAGCCCCAATTGTTGGAGAGACTGGCCAAGGTGAACGTCTCTCTCCTTCTCTCTCCTTCTCTCTCCTTCTCTCTCCTTCTCTCTCCTTCTCTCTCCTTCTCTCTCCTCCTCTCTCCTTCTCTCTCCTTCTCTCTCCTTCTCTCCTGACGATATCAGATCCAATACGATCTCCTCGTCGCCCAGGCGGCTCGAACGGGCAACGGAGACGTGAGTACTCTCCCCACACCCAGGGCCACCGTCATACCTCCCCCCACCTCACCTGCACCCCCCATCAAGAGGAGCATCGTCTCTGGAGGTGTCTCCATCAAGAGTTCCGCTGGAGGACAGCCCGCACCGAGACCTCCACCGACTCCGACATCACAGCAGCAGCAGGCTAATTTACGGCCGCCACCCGCAGTGCAGGGGAAGCCGGACGCGGTGAAGACGAGGTATGTCATCACCAGTGGATCCGTCACTCCAATTGTCAAGCAACCGGCCGTCAAGAGCGTCAAGGCTTCCGGTCCACCTACCGAGTGAGTTGACGTGCTGATTCTCATTCTCACGCATAGAAAAGGCCTTTCGTGAGAACGAACGGTGGTGGATCGATCGTGAGGCAGGGGACGAACGTTCCTCTCAGCAACACTCTACCTCTCACGAAACCGAGAACGGCTCCCCTTCCCACAAAGGTGACTGGTGTGACATGTTCTGATGATTGATCCACACAGACATCGACGGTGGACCCTCGCATCCAGAAGCCCACGATACCTCCCAGGATCGCACCGTCCGGGGGGGTGGCACCACCGAGTCACGCCTTACAGAAGAAGATGACAGCAGAGAAGACAAAGGGAACGGCAGGGGTGAGAGAGATAGAGGAGGAGAGAGAGTGAAGAGAGACAGGTCGTTCCACGTCCACCCATCAGAGCACCTGTCAAGGTGACGAAAATTTTGCCCAGAACCATATCCCACGAATCGAATCCTCCGAGGGGTAAGAGTCATCCATCACGTGATCGTGTCTTTGAGCGCTGAGAGAGAACAGAGACGGTGACACCATTGATTGAGACGAGTATCTTATCGACGAGTGATGCCAGCATCAACTTGCTCGAGTTCGAAACGTTCGCACCGACACTGGAACTACTGGACCCACCGATAGACATCACGGGGGAGATGGACTTGTCGTCACATCTGCTCATAAATCCTCTGTAATCGTCTTCCTTCACCTTTGCAATTGAGATCGTAATTCGTTCATGCCTTTTAACGTGAAACGATACGCCTGAGATGTCGCTGTTCAGATCAACTTGAATGAAAAATAAAGTCCAGCTCCATTATCGAATGAATGGACATCGCTATCGCTTTCACGCCGATCAGACCGACACAAAAGGAGTACCACTTCATGCGATGGGCGTGGAAGCCAAAGCGTAAAAAAGGATAAGAGGGATTATAGCAAGCGGCTGGGGTTCTAAAGACTCCGCTTCCCTGTTGAAGGGACCGCACGAGGGTAAAGAGCGCTGGAAGAGCATTCTGACTCCGCGCATTTACTTTTCCGAATTGGGCGCTAAGCGACCTGCACAAACTGAGACAATGGCTGGATGCGCTGATACTTGAACGTATTTTTTTGCTTGGAGCACAAGTGTTAGTTAGGTGATATACAAGATCATCATCGTGAGCACAGTAATAAATGAGATGGAAAGCAATGATTATCTCATGATACAAAACCGAGCCATTCCCCCGTAGGTAATTGTCTCTCTCCTCATATCGAACCTCGTCCCAGAGATGACGGGGATAGAATGTTTTTAATGCCCGACATGGAGCCGTTCGGATGATCCTCTGGTGGAACGGAACCGGACGGGAGTTCTCAACAACAAAGGGACGCAGAGATCCCCCTGAGAGGAGAGATACTCAAGCTCAGGATGTAAGTATGATCATAAAACGAGCAGGTTCTTGTTTCTTAAATGATTTGGAAGAATTGCTGTCTGATCATGTATTATATCGCTCTGTCCAAACTCACTGGACTTGAGCATTTGCGAGGTGATGACACGATCGCCGCACTTTTACAATCAAAAGTTCTCTTTATGAAATTTGAACGTCTTCTTCCCTCTCTGTCTGTGACACTCGTGAGCTAACATCCTCGCCAGTGCGGGTGGACCACAGTAGAAGAGTCCAATCTCCCCCTCCGTGTCTTCGTTCTCCTTGGCGATGCCACTGAGATAAGGTCCTAGAGATGGTCTGGAGAAGTGAATTCGACTACCCAGACCCGTCACCAGGCATTCCTTCTTCTTCGAATAATGGTAATTGATCACACTCTGTCTCTTTCATCACCTCGTGATGATCGTGAGATACGGACCTGCAGGAGAACTGAACGGATGTCTTCTTCTTTGGTAGCTCCCGTGAAGTAGAGGTCGATGCGAAAGGTCTTTGACTTTCCATTGTACTCCTCTACGGCACTGATGACATCTCTGAACCACGTGAAGTTCTTCTGACTCCTGGCCGTCCACGCGAAGTAGACCTTCTTCACTCGATACTCCTTCTCGCTCTTCATCCTGTTCAGCATGTCCTTCAATACGGCCGCGAAAGGTGTCACTCCTATTCCTGCAGCAAACAACACCACAGTCCGGTAGTGATCCACGTTCTGAGCTGGAGCACCGAAGGGTCCTATTGACCGTCAGTCTCTACACATTCTCCATCCTCTCACCGTCCACGTTGAACTTGTACAGCTTCTTCTTCTTTCCCTTCTCTTCGTCTTCTGTTTCATCCGACACGAGAGAATTCTTCTTGACGTGTTCGAACAATGATTCAGTCCAGGCACCCACGGCCTGATGGGTGTGAGTAGACATGACGTGAATCCATCCACCTTGACGTGAACTTCTAAGAAATCTTCGTGTGGAGCCGAAGTGAGAGTGAAAGGATGCCATTCAAACAGTGCAATCTTTCTGCAGTTGATCAACACCCACTGACCAGGCTTCGGCTTCAACAGTTTTGGCTTCTCAACTCTCAATAGCGTCACCTTCATTCAGTCATCCCCACAATTAAAAATCATTCTTTCACTCACTTGATCTTGTAGCGCCTTCGCTTCGATGACCTTGGTCTTATGTTTTGCCTTCACAATGCGGAACATCAATTCGAGTAAGAACAAGGCCCCTGGAAAGGCAAAGATGATGTAGAAGATGGGCTGAGTGATGAGCTTCCCCCATCCTACATCCAATGAGAGGGAGGAGATGGGATGGACTCACCGTGGATGAGAAGGCATACGATGAATACGAACCACAGCTGGTGAGTGAACCAGAAGACCTCGAATTGTTTTCTTCTGAGGAAGGTGCAGGCGTATATGATGACGATGCAGAAGATCATGATGTGACCCGTAATGCCCGATATGATGCCGAACAATAACCCTGCCCAACTCCGGGGCGAAGAGAGGGGTGTCTTCAATATTCCATTCACTACATCCAGTGGATTATTTGATAATTCATAGAAATTCTTGTAGTGCCCGATACTGTCGTGAGTCAGAGACACTAGAAACGTAAAATACGCACGTATGACCGAGGGCAGCGAGTGCGATGACCCAGCCTACACATCGATGAAAGGTGATGTAAGAATCGAATGGTATGATCTTGAACAAGAATTTGGACCGACGCAGCCTGAATGATGTCACACGGGGAGAGAACGAGATGAGATTCACCATCCTGCGGTCTGTCTGCACATGAGTAGGAATACGAGGAAGACGTTGAAGTAGAGCAACATTCGAAAGCATTTGGCCATGATGATGCCCCACCCGAAGAAATCCAATTCTTCACTCGATATGGCTGATGGGATCAGCTGACGTGACGTGATGGAATGGCTCACTCAATAACCCTGCGGGGAAGAGGAGGGCATTGATGATGATGTAGAGCACCGTGAAGACCACGACGTTAGGATGCATCTTGCAGTACCTTCTGAATCGATAGAATGCCTGACGGTGGCGGTGATCGGACTTCTCCATCTCTCTCTTGTCACGTTCATACGCTTGGTGTAGATCTTCGCTGTTCACTCTTCAGATGTGGGTCCTCTCTCGCTCTCACTCTTTCAGGACGTCAGCCATGGTTCCACGTAAGTTGAGACCGATCCTCTTATCCACATTGATGTTGCCAGCATTCATGACCATCTCTACACTCAACCTCCCCTCTTCATCTTTGTCGTCTGTCAGCTATCTGCTGGTGATGTGGCAACTCTCACCCGCGTGATCGTCCATCAGAGTGTCCACTGCGTCTTCTAGGTATTGTTTGTCCACTTGGACGTTTGCTTGCTTCAGATCTTCACTCAATATCTGAATCAATTGGTCCTTGTCTAACTTTCCCTCATCTGCTCCGTACAGTCTCTCGGCAACTGGTGGAAGTGAGTGGACATGGCTGGTGTCACTCTCACATTGGACCTTCTCATCGATCGTTGCCTTTTCATGCAGAGGTGCCAAATTTCTGATGACCTGGGGTAGGGTCACGTGACCCGTGTTGTCTTCGTCGAACAGCTGGAAGAGTCTCTCATTGAACGGTGTCTCCTTCATGTTCAACAGACGTAAGAATCCCTCTGTTCATCATCGTCAGTCCACTGCGACCGATGTAAAATACCTTTGTTAAGACCACCATCGACGGATTCTCTCTTGTATCTGAGATAGATGGCCTCCAGATCACCTTTCGAAACTGTGGTGTCACTCAGTATGTCTTACTGTGATGCAGCTCACAGTTTCCACCGCCGTAGTTGGCCTCTAAAGAGTTGAAAGATACACTCCTTCCGTACTTTTCCTTCAATTGGACCTCATTGGACCTCTTCGTCTCTGTAGATCCCTTCTGAATTGAGTCAACGAGATGAACAGGTGACCTCTCACCTTGTTCTTCTTTCCTTTGCCCATGTTGGTGTGGAGGAAAATGGGAATGAAATTGAGGACACCATGGCTGAATTTCGCAGATGCAGCTGTTGCTTCTGTTGTTCGTATGAATCTGTGAACCCATCGAGACGCCAGGCCCAACTTCTATGAGAAACTGGAATTTCCGTCTGTTTTCTATTTGAGCCGGCTCAAGAAGAGAAGTGAATCGATAGGTCGTGTGTATTCGAAATAGAACAGAGCGTGTGAGGTTTATGTCTTCTGCCCGAGATTCAATTCGTTCTCTGGGTTCAAAAAATTGTCGATGATGTCCGTTCTCTTCCTTCCAATGGGCGCAGCGTACATCTTGTCGGCCAGCTCTCTCCGTCTGATCATGGCCTTACCAAACGTTCCCGCTGCACCCAGTAAGTCTATAGACCACCTTCTCTCACTCACCCAACTTCTCCCTGAGAATAACGTTCCGGGGGAATCTGCTGAGGTACTCTCTGAGGAAGGCAATGATGTAGCAGAAGGTACTGTAGTGTACGGCCGTCAAGCTTCGGATGACGTTCTTACACTGGTTGTATGTGAAGCACTCCATCAGCTGATCGAAATAAGAGTAAGGGATGACGGGCTCAGCCAGAGAGTCTAAGAACCCCACGAGGGTCTGAGCCATGGAGTGGGGGCTGAAGGGTGTGAGAGTGAAGGAGAACGATGATGAGAAGGTGTGACAGAAGAAAGGATATTGAAATCATCGAAAGAGTCTCCCGTGTCTAAACACTGTCTGATCTGATCCAACTCGCTCTCCACACCATCCTCCACGAAGAGGTTCTCCTGCATCACTTCACATTTCTATCGAGAGTGTCGCTCACCATGTCGGTGCCCCTCCTGTACAGAAAGTCCACGATTCTCCACAGTTCTTTGGGAATGGAGAGACAGTTCTCGGAATCAGGGGGAAGGGGTTGAGAAGTGCGAACGGGTTCGGGGTATCGTATCAGGTGGGTGAGAAGTGATCCGAAACAACTGGGAAGCCACTCTCCCTTGATCGTCAACTGTTTCATCGTCACATGATGATAAGAAGGATGGCTAACGAAGAGATGATATACACACGTAGAAGGAGTTTCCGTTTTCGAGGGATAGAATGAGGATGTCTGAGAGGTTTTGCTTTCCTAAATTGAGTTCTAAGGCAGTCATCTTCTGTACCAGGATGGTCAGAGTGATGGGCACGATGGTACCCTGGACCTATCGTCCACTCAGTCAAAGTCTATAGAGATCTCAACGAAATCACCATGATGGCCTCCACAGGATTGATGTGAATCCAGGGCTTGAATGCAGTGGCCTCGTTCAACTTTTGAATGAATTTAAATTTGCAGACCACTTTTCCGGTGTTCTACACGGGTCACACTGCGAGCGATTACCGTGATCTCACCTTGATGCATACCGTTCTACACACGGGATTACCAAATCTGACCTGATGGACGTTCAGCGAATGGAGAGTGTGAGATGGTCACCTGTCCGAAATCGAGCTCGTCCTGATCCAACATGGCAGTGGGCTGAGACTCGTTGACGGCACGATCTAACATCCTGTAGATGTCTTGTTGGACCCATTGTTTCAGTGAGGGGTTGACTTGTTTGTACTGGGACAGTCAGTCTCTGTGTGGGTGAATGGTTCACCTTGATGTATAAGAAGGACGTGACGGGTTTGTGGTCTGATGTCAGCAGTTCGTGCCGTCGGTAATCAATCTGTCAGCACGATTTAACGTCATGGTGATTCATATCAGAGTAGAATCGAGAGTAGAATTTGATGAAACAATTGATGTGAGGATGGTACAACGGAACGTATTTCAGAGAGATATTGAGGAAGGTGAGACACCTGGTTGATGTTGTCTCCTCTGTACAAAATGCGGTCACACCACGCCGGAGTTCTCATCTTCTCGCTGATTCATCTTCAGCGACTGCAGGTGCGATGGAAGTATTCACCTGGTGTCATAGGTGTTGGTTCCCACATCATACTTGTAGGTGGGGGCAAATCGAAGTGGACCCTCTGACAGTTTATCGAAAGCGGCCTTGTTCTCGATCTGTCTCCACAGCTACTCACGTCAGCCTCCCTCTATCTTCTCCTCCATCATCTCTCACCTGATCGTGTGACATGAGATAGTCCCAATCTTGCTCCACGATCTTCTGCTTGATGTCTTGATCGTTACCCGTGATGCGATAATTGAGGTCTCCGATCCAGAATACGTAACTAGTTCTATGAGATCCACTGGAGGAAAGGACTCACTCGTGTTGGAACAATTGGAGGGGCTCTGGACCAGCACCCTTTGGAGGATTGAAGGTGATTCTCCTGGAGATGTCGTGGAAATCTTGGTTCCTTCTCAAGACACCCTCCGTGTGTGCGTTCAAGTGAGAGTTGACGATGCAGACGCTCGTCTCGTAGACGTTGAATCGGACGGCAACTCCGGCCTTGTTTCCCTATACTGTGTCACTCTCCATCATCATGTCATCATGTGCAGAGACGTGTGATGAGATGTGATGTGGGGGATGTGCTCACCATCATTCCCATGACACCGATGTTGGCCAGACCGGTCTGAACCTCGCTGATCATCTTTCGAACGCTCTCCTTTACAAAGACAGCCAACAGCACTCCCACCACTCTCTTCGTTTCCATCTATAGAGTATGAGAACAGATGCGATGATGATGAGGGATGAGAAGTGACGTTAGGTAGGACATTTCTCTGTGTGAGTGATGGAATGACGCACCAGAATGTATTTCTCTCCCGATCCCTCTAAAGTGTTGACGATCTGTTCCATCCAGAGTGGCTCGTTGGGAGTGTAGCCCAGCAAGAAATTCTCTGCACTCAGATCTAATTCTTGGAATCTATGGGTCATCGTCTCAGCGGAGTTTTGTGATTGGAGATGATATGGTGATATGATGATGAGTGGAATGTATGGAGTGAGTTAGAGGACAATCGCGTTGATCTCACCCTATCGCGTATAGATCAGGTTTGTAATCTGCTGATAACAACATTCCCTCTAAAGATTCTCCTGGCTTCTTTCCATTCACATTCCAAGTGGCGAAATAGATACTGTTTACAGAGTGTCGGTGTTGATTAAGAGCCGATACGATCGACATCCATTTTACCTGAGATCTTTCGCCTCCATAAATTCACTCTCTCGGCTCTTCAGGAGATTCTTCGTCCATGACTCTCTGTTAATGTCCGAATTGGCCCAAAAGATCTGTTTGAAGCCGGTCGGAGCATCTGAGGCCATTGTCTCTGTCTATGAGGAGATTATTCCCTCTCCTCTATCGTCCTCCCGCTCACCAATGTCTGACGGCCTCGGCGGATGCGTTGCTGTTTCAATGAAATACAACACAACACTGGACAAACCAACGATTTAGATAAAACCCGTGGGTTGGCACAAAAGCTGGCGAGTGTTTCCGCTGACGCGCTTGGATATGTTCACAGAAGAGATGATCTCTCCATTCATAACGAAGCGACATCACCACTCAACTCATTCATTACAAGATCACGTGCAAACCGCTGTTGACCATCTTGAACATAAATGTCTTCGAGTTCTTTATTCCATCGATGACGTCCAGTATCGTGTTATGAATGAGATCATATGGCAGGTTGAACATCAGTCGCGACTTTACCGAATGTGTGCTTCAGCTCTGAATCAACTGGCTTCGGCTCTGATTCACCAGCTTTCTGGTAAGTTGGATTGTCTTCAAGAGAGCCCTTCGGTTGTTCCTCGACTGGAGAATCAGAAGTAGGTTGTGCAGCGGGTGCCGTGCTGCCTTGTGTCTCGCGTAATGAGCTCATGTTGCTGGTTGTGGTGTTCCTTGTTTGTAATGAACGCCAGGGGGATTCGGTCACGTGACCAACATGTCTCAGCGTTGCAGTTTGTTCATCCTCTTAGGTTGAGCAACAACCATGGTTGATCTGAGGGATAGATTGAACCACGACCACCCAAGCCGGCCTTGCTATGGTAAATAAACTATATAAAATGATTTTGCAAACCAAATATCGACGAATATTTTTCAAAGGCACCAAAGCTAATACCCGAAACCAGAGGTGATGCCTCTTCAATAGACAAACAGTCCATCCTTATGTCTTTCTCATACTGGTGTAGGTTCTCGTACGTTTAGGTCGAAATGAGCACAGGACGCAGCAACATGCGTGGGCTCCACGTGTTTATCACAGATGTTCGTTCCGCACAGAATAAGGAGGAGGAAGAAGCGAAGGTAAACAAAGAGATGGCCAAGATCAGAAAGAAGTTCAAGGAAGCCAAACAGGTGCGAGGTCACACGTACAAGTGAAGCTGAATACAGTAAGATCGACGGATATGCGAGAAAGAAGTACGTCTCTAAACTCATGTATATCTATATGCTGGGATATGAAATCGATTTCGGCTACATGGAGGCAGTCACCTTACTTTCCGCCACCAAGTTCTCTGAAAAACTCACCGTGAGTTCACCCCCGACACTCTCCTTCCATCCAATCCCCTCCATCCTCTCTCTGATCTCTACAGGGCTACCTCGCCATGGCCGTCCTTCTTCACGAGAACCACGAGATGCTTCCTCTCGTCATTCAGAGCCTCCAGAACGATCTCCAGAGCCGAAATGACTTCCATCAATCGTTGGCCCTCTGCGCCATTGCCAACATCGGATCGAAGGAGATGTCAGAGTCCCTGTCACCCATCGTCCAGAAACTCCTCATCGCCAAGGCCACGAAGCCCACCATCAAGAAGAAGGCCGCCCTCTGCCTCCTCCGTCTGTACAGGTGACGTCATGTCACACGGTCCATCCAATCACACAGCACAGGAAGTTTCCAGAGAGTGTCTCGCCTGACTCGTGGAGTGACAAGATATTGCTCCTCCTCGATGAGCCCGACCTGGGATCTCTCACAGCCATCATGGGTCTTCTCTTGGGAATGGCCACGGACAGTCCAAAGGCCTTCGAATCTTCTACCAACAAGGTGAGATCGTGATGTAGGGTGAGGCTGAAGGTGGAAGGTCATCCTGTTGCTGAGCAAGATCGTGTTGAACAGAGAGTACAGCAAAGACTATGTGTATTATAACATTGCGAATCCATGGCTGCAGGTCAAGTTGTTGAGATTCCTCTCTCTCTATGACCCCCCAACGGACTCTAACCTCAAGGGCAAGCTACAGGAGGTGGGTCTCATCGATCGTTCCGTCTACAACGAAGATAGGTACTGAAGCGTATCTTGTCTTCCTCCGATACGGCGAAGGGCCAGACGATCAACCACAAGAACGCTCTCAACTGTGTTCTATTCGAGGCCATCGCCCTCGTTGTCGCCATGGACGAGTGAGTTGCAGATCATCCCTTCTGTCGACTCATCGATTCAGCGATCGCGATCTGATCCGTAACGCTGCGACGTTGTTGGCCAAGTTTGTCTCACCCAAGGAGCATTCGAACATTCGTTACCTCGCTCTGGCTGCTCTATCGGAGGTGCCTCCCTGTTTCATCCTCTCCTATATTCTTTGTGAAGGGAAGATACTTAGGAATGCAGGTGGCCAGCTTAGACAGTGAGACGAGAAATCTGGTGACGAAGCACCAAGAGACAGTTCTCCAAGCTCTGCGTGACGTGGACATCAGCATCCGAAAGAGAGCCCTCGATCTCCTCTACGGAATGTGCGACAAATCCACTGCCAAGACCATCGTCTCCGAACTGTTGAACTACCTCGCCTCAGCCGATTTCGCCATCAAAGAAGAGCTGGTGAGCCATTTCATCACCCCTCGACTGATCCATCCAGGTGCTCAAGATCGCCATTCTGGCCGAGAAATATGCGGCGGACTACTCTTGGTACGTCGATGTCATCTTCCAGTTGATCTCTCTGGCGGGAGATTTTGTGACGGACGACATCTGGTACAGAGTCGTGCAGATCGTGACGAATCACGAGGACATTCAAGAACACGCAGCCAAGTTGGTGCTGAATGCCCTGAAGAATCCAGAGTGTCACGAGATTGGTGTGAAGGTCGGTGGATATATCTTGGGTGAATTCGGTCATCTCATCGCAGACAATCCCGCTTATGGGTGTGTATCTATCTATCCATTCACCTCTTCCATATGTGCTATATCTATATGTGTGGCTGTGTACATGTGTATGTATCTGTGTATCTCACCTCACAACAGTCCGAGAGTGCAATTCGAGGAATTACACAAGAGATTCCACAACATCAGCAATGTCGGAAAGTGTATCCTCCTCTCCACTTACGTCAAGTTTGTCAACATCTACCCCGACATAGCCCACTTGATCAAGCCCATCTTCCACACTTACTCCACCTCCATCGACGCTGAGACCCAACAGAGAGCGTTCGAGTATTCCAGGATCACCACTGGTTCAGACGATCTGATGGTGATCACCCATCTACATCCATTCGATGTGTACGGATGACAATAGAACTGACGGACAATAGCAAACGATATTGGATGCCATGCCCCAGTTCTCCGAGAGAGCCCAGGGTGGTGCAGAGAGAAATGTGATGCATTCCTATACCCTTCATTCTCTTGACTTCATCTGAACGATATCAGGATCTGCTGGAAGATGTGGAGCCCACCTCTCGAAATGTCTCCGTTGCTTCACCTCAGACCAGTGGACCTTCCACATCCAATTCCATCAGCCAGCTCTTGGACATCAACCCCAACCCTCAGCCTTCTGCTTTCCCTCCCAACTCTCAACCCTCCACCGTCAATCCATTCGGTCAGATGCCACAGCAACAGGTCAGTCTGCACCTTGACATCTCTCATGACATCGCCACAGCCCTCCAACCTGTCCCAAGGAAACTTTGGGGGTGTTCCACAGAATGCGGGTGTACAGGCTATTCCCGCCATCGGACAAGTTGGTTCTTTCGGAAACAACAACAGAGAACCGTTCAGTGAACAGACAAAGAAGAACTCCATCATCTCTGAAGGTGAGCCCATCTACTCTACACATTGTGGTGATATACACGATATGTCTTACGAGGAAGAGAAGATTGACGAAGGAAAGGTGTCTGCTACCAAGACGAGAACATCCAGATCGGTTTCAAATCCGAGTACTCGAACGGTCTGGGCAGGATGATGCTCTACTACGGAAACACCTCTGGATTCCAGCTCACCAACTTTAGAACCACCGTCGTCTCCGTACCCTTCCTAAACGTCAACGCTCAGCCCGTGGGCCCCGTAATAGAGCCCAGAACACAACTACAACAGTTGCTCACCATGATCTCTTCTCTGGGTGATTTCAACTCTTTCCCCTCGTTGGAGGTGGCCTTTGTGTGAGTCGATGGATGATGGCGATGAGTCTGACGGTACAAGGGTCAACGGAAGGAACGTTCAGTTCTCGGTGAAGCTTCCCGTGATCCTGTCCAAGTTTGTGGAGCCTCTGAACATCCAGGGAGGTGACTTCTTCGTGCAGTGGAAGCAACTGGAGTCTAACGGACCTCACAATGTGCAACAAGTCGTCAAATCCTCTAAGCCCGTGGACATTTCTTCCATCTCTAAGGTGAACATCTCTATATCAACTCAGCCCTCTTTGCTTTCCACATATTATCCTGCTATCACACCATTTCAACTCCCTTCTGATTGTTCAAACAGGTACTCAACACAGGACTGAGATTCACCTTGTTAACGAACGTGGATCCCAACTTGAACAACATCGTGGGTACGGGTAACTATGCCACATCCACCAGCAAGTCACCCTTCTTGTTCCGCATCGAGAGCAACCCCGATCATCAGATGTACCGAATCTCTGTCAGATCAGGCAATCCCCACGTGGCCTCTGGAGTCACCCGTCTGTTGGAAGCTTATCTATCCTGAGAATATAAATCCCCTTCTGTTGCGTGTTGTTCTCTGGGGTGAAGATGTTCTCAAAATGGCGCAAAATGGTTGAGTCGCCACAATGCCTGGGATTTTGATGTTTGTACTACAACCCACCTGCAACACACCCCCGACCATCTCTTCCTGAGAGAACGGCAGCAGGTCTGTGCCATCGGTAACGGCTAACCATGGTAATCTCTCTCAGCTTCTATCCCTGATGTCACCTTCCCATCATATGAGAGAATCGTACTGTCGCTGACATCAACCAGCTGTCTATATTCTCACCAAACGTGAACATTGATATCGAATTGGATCGTAAAGATCACAAGAATGTAAGCATCCTTCTCTGTCTCATCTGACAAAGGAAGGACATACACGGGAAGAGGACACAATCTCACGGAAAGCCTCTTTACGTATCCGATGAGCCAGTCAGAGGACACCTCACCTTCACCGTTCCAACGGGAAAATCAGTATCTCACTCTGGCGTCAAAGTCGAGCTCCTCGGCCAGATCTGTGAGGAATGATTTATACAACCGCCCTTCCTCACACGCGTAGTGACGGGTGGTCTGAAAACTCGACCATTCATCTTTCAATCATTGATCTACGATGTTCTTCCCGCCGGAGAGCTCATGGACACCAGAAAATATCCATTCGAATTCTTAAACTTCATCAAAGAATACGAAACTTACACCGGAAAGAACGTCGCCCTCCGGTGGATAATCATCTGGAGATGAAGATGGAAGGTGACACGACCACAGGTACATCCTCAAAGTGACCATACAACGGACGATGGTGAGTCCTCCAGTCAGAAACAAAGAATGACGTGATACAGTCAGACATCACCAAAGAGTTGGAATTGAATGTACATACTTACGGTAAAGCGGCACCCGCTCACACTAGCATCAAGATGGAGGTGATTGACATCAATCGATCGATTCATCAACCAATCAAATCAGGTTGGTGTGGAGAATCGACTGCACATCGAGTTCGAATACGACAAATCACGGTGAGTTCACCCATCAATTCATCATCCGTACATGATGAATCATCTGACAGTGAATGAGGTACCATTTCACCGATGTGATCATAGGAAAGATCTTCTTCTTGATCGTGAATGTCACCATCAAACACATGGAATTGCAACTGTTGAGAAAAGAAATCGTGGGAGCAGGTGAATTGCAGATGAGGATGATGAAATGACACACAGAAGGAGACGAGGCTTATTCAGAGGTAGAGATGCTCAATAAGTATGAGATCATGGATGGTTCTCCCGTCAAAGGGGAGTCTATACCCGTCAGAATGTTCCTCAGGTGAAGTTCAATGAACGTCATTGTCAACATCATCACAACATCATCGACCATGAGCTCACATAGACAGTGCCTTTCCATTAACACCCTCTTATCGTAATGTCCATTCAAAGTTTTCCGTCCGTTATTTCATCAACCTCATCTTGATCGACGACACAGATAGAAGGTGACCTCACAATGACTTTAATAGAGCCTGAAGTGGACAGGTATTTTAAATCAGAAGAGATCTTTTTGTACCGAAGGGCACCGAGGAAATCGAAAAATAAGATAGGAAGAGAGACAATCAATTTAGAGACACCGCAGAGCCCTCCACCAGCTCGTGCAGAAGAGATGATCGGCGGTGATGAATCAAAATGAACTTATGTCTCATGTCTTTCCTTGTGAGAAACTCATCGTGTGGCTACTCTCCTATACTACTGCCTTGTATCGTCTGTCTTCCATTCTCTCACTCTATCACTCCTTATCCTTTCCCATCAAAAAGATGCGTTGTAGAAACAGCGCACCAAAAAAGTCTTGAAGCATTCTTGCACTCTGAGCATGCTCACTTTGTGCAATCTAGATGGAATCTATTGCAGGTAGGAAAACAGGGTGTGGGTTGTTCAGATAAATGCACCCCTTGAGGATATCTCTCCATTGTAGTGCGGGTAAAAACCGTATCTAAAAGTGCTCCAAAGCTCTACCGAAAGGCCAGCGGAGATTTGGACCAAGATACAATCAAATCGCGGAAAGAGAATCTTGGTCTGTGCTTCTCCGAGCCCATTCCAGGCCGAGCGAGCCACCGAAGAGCCGCTACTGTACTTCAACACCGTCTGTATAGACTTTTTGTACAAACACAACAGAGGCTATAGAACCCTCATCATCATGTCAACGACACGGTCACAAGAGATAATCATATTACTCCTCGCCATCCTATTTCTGTGTGGGGAGGCAGCCAACCCAAAAAACTGCACACAAGTCAAGTGTGGCTCAGGAAATTGCTGTGAAGATAGCTACTTCGGGCCCATCTGTTTCGACAACGTTCGATATTCCTGTCCAGTTGAGAATGGAATTCACACTCTCTGCGGTTACGGACTGAGCGTGTGCTCTGGTGTATGTTACGACACCAGCTCATACAGGTGAGAGCCATTCATACAAAGTGACATGAGACGATTGTCTTCTTCACATCTCAGTATCGTGGCTAATCTCACAAAGTTGCACCGCTGGGGTTTTATCAACGGTAGGAGCACCAATTGTTGCACCCCCCACCCCTGCCCCAGTACCACAACTCCCCACACAAACGGCTGACGTCCGAATCATCAACAACTGCAAGTCCTCCCTCTGGATCGAAGCCAGACAGGGACCTCAGAATGCGCCACTTCCCGGTCAGACTGGAACTTCAACGCTGGCCCTCTCCGGAGGCTACGTTGACTATCCCATTCCTGCAACGGGCCTGGCTAGCGCCAGATTCTGGGCCAAGTACGGATGCGACAAGCAGGGGAGAAATTGTGCCATCGGTGATCAGGTTCGTGATTCTTCCTCTCATGAGATTGACGATCTTTAGACTCAATACTGGCCCAACCCTCCGGGAGGTTGCCCAGCTACGGGATGCACGGCACCCATCGATTCTCTACTCGAGGCCACTTTCGGTTGTAAGCCAGGAGCCGCTTGCAATGTTCAGGTGTGTCCTATCTCTTTTTTCTACCTCGTACGACCTTTCCTCTATCATCTTCCAGGGTCCATTTTTCACTTTCTTACACTTGAAATAGAACCCAACAACCTGGTTTGATACCTCCCAAGTTGACGGATGGACCATTCCCTACAAACTTTCAGGTATGTACCACACATACATAACACATAGAAATGAAGATTGACGGAGAAACAGTTGCTGGTTCAACTGAAGAGTGTGACTGCAACGGAAACGGCTGCGGATTCAAGGGAGTGGACGCGTCCCAATTAGACGTGAGCAAGTGCCCATCGTCAGAGGATCTGTCCATGAACGGCACTCATCCCTCTGCCACCATCGATGGAAAGACTCAGTCTCTCACTTCTGTCGATCTCCGATTCATCCACCCCACCACCAATGAGGTGATCCACTCCTTCTCATCCATCGTTGACACCTCTAGATATTGGGTTGCATGTCACCCTGCAAGAAACTGAACTGGCAGATGGGTCTGACCGAGCGATCTGGATCAGCACTTTGGATGTGCTGTCCCACTCCCAACCCAAGGTGATTCCTCGTGGAATATCCTTCGCTGACAGGTGCAGCCATTGTGATCCTTCGAACGGTTGCGTTACACCGGAGCAGTGCAGAGCGGGACCGATCGAGAACACGGGTTACGTCAAAGCGGTTCACACGATGTCACCGGGAGTGTATTCCTACTCATACGGTGAGCTTCCTTCTTCTTTACTCTGTCTCACTCGTGCAGATGATCTGGTGGGTCTACACGCCTGTCCAGCGGGTAAGGTCATCTACACGATGGAGTTCTGTCCCACGGGGAGTGCCCCTTATCCTGCTTCGAATAGATAAACAAATTCCGCTCTTGTATACACAATCATCGTATCTTGATAACAGATGATGTTATCCGATTTGCGTTGTAGTTACGCATCGGGACCCTTCTGTGCCATCGGGACGGAAGTGACACCACTTAAAGGAAAGGTTCGGCGATGGCATAGAGGGCTCCGAAGAGGTCCTGCTCATTAAATACAAGCCACGACTCAGCAACCAAGAACAGATGAGCAGCACGAGTACACCCGTTGATCGTAGAAGTCGCAGCTACAGCAGTGGCACCAACATAGATGATGCAGAGCACCTGTATGAGGTGAGAACAGACATCAAGACCTCACTGACATCCTATGTAGCGCCTGGCACTGGGGGACCTGTCTGTCATGCCGCGCTTGCTCTCCGTTGTACCAACAGAACTCCAGACGGATATGGCGGGTGCTCTGACCGATATCTTCAGAGCTCAGGGTGATGTCTGGCCACTGTTAGAGTGGGCCACAGACGCCATGGGTGACACCGAACTGCAACACCCCAAAGAGCTCTTCTCAACCGACTCGATGGCCAGAGCTATTTACATGCATACCACCACTTGCACTCGCTCATTCGGTTGGATGAAAGTGAGACCCTCACGTAGTTATATCGTCTGATCTCCACAGTTACTGAGAGCCCCTCTGTTGGAGTACCTCGAGAAGACCAGCGAGTTAGTGATGGACACAGAGACGGAAGAAGGCCTCTCGCACTTTGAGGCTGCCCTCGACGCCTTCATCTTTTCGATGAACGACTACGTAGACGACGCACCTCTGTGGACGAGAAAGGCATTGGTCAAGATGAACCGAGGTCTGTCGAGGAAATGGAGTGACATCGCTCCTTATTTCGCCGTGACCATCATGTTCTCTTACAAGTTGAACGCCCACCTCGAAGACATCCAACCCGATATCCAATACAAGGTGAGCTCCCCGAAACACCTCATCTGAACCATTCAGATCGAACTCATCGCCAGGGCACTGGGAGACATTGCTCTCATGGAGGACTCGTGGAACGAACGTACGAAAAGCATCTTCCGATCCATGAGAGAGCCCCTCACTGAGTGAGAATCACTGCGAAGGAGAATCGACTGACTCAATAGGTTCATCTCTGCTGTGACGGACGAGAGAGGAATCGACATCGCAACAAAGATCGTCAGGGCCTCTACCCACGACGTGAAGGTGAAGAACGTGCCGCATTCTCATCTGATGCAATCAGATCGATGACGCTGCACCCGTCCTCGCGAGACGCAAGTTCATGCGATGCTTCGTGTCTTCTGTCACGGAGACGAACGATCTGACTGAAGAGCTGTCGAGATCCTCCTCCTCTTCTCAGATCTCATTCTCTGTGGATGGAAGTTCCACGAGCAGTGCCATCGAACACGTGAGAAGACATCGATTGGAAAGGCTCATCCTCTCAGGAGAGCGAGGCCGAGGCAGATGCGACCCTCTTGAACTCGAAATTGGATTCAGAAAAGTGGAAACTGAGAACGAAGAGCAAGACGGGAGAGATCTACACCCAGAAGGATGAAGAGGTGAAGAGAGAGAAAGGAGAGGGCTGACTCTTCTCAGACGGGGTTCATGAGATTCAAGATCGTCACCCGAGTGAGAGGAAAGGACGTCGTCTCCGCTTCGGAGTATCTCAAGCTCATCTTGTTCCATCCTTCGGCCACGGCCTGTGTGGGAGAGGTGAGAGACGAGAGAGGTGAAGCTGAACTGCATCAGAAACGGATGAAGAGGTTATCCGATGCATCTCACAGGGTCGACGTGTGGAGTGATCCAAAGTGGCCGTTGGTCATCGCCAAGAGACAATGGACGTGGTCAGTGACTGAAGTGCTCGATCCGAAGAAGGAAAGGCTCACTCAAGTCATCAAGCAGTTTCCCTCCGAACCAGATCGTGGATATAAGCGAGGACTCATCCATCGTGAGTACCGATGACATGTCATTGCATTGTAGTTCACCTTTCGCTGATGGGGTGCAGTGAGTGGATGTCGACTGAATGCGGGGGAGGAGAAGGGAACGATGGAGATATCAATGATGTTTCACAATGATCCCAAGGGTAAGATCCCATCTTGGGTGAGTCACTAGAAGGAGATCACGAATACTGAGTCTCTTCAGTTTGCTAACGCGTGGGCCAATAAGGGAGCAGAGATGCATTTGAAGGCCATACATAAGATGAATGATCAATCAGATTGGAAAGCGGAGGTCACGAGATTGAGGTCACAATTGAAGCAATAAAGTTATGTGTATATCGCCTGTTCGTGTGAGACTTCGTCTCACCAATTCCAATCGAATACGCTTCTTCCCTCTTCGTGAGGAAACCGTAGGGCCTTGGATGACGTCCAAGACATCTCCATGCAGTGAGTTCAAGTCCACAGATAATCCGACAGTAAGTAAGGGGAAGGAAAAGTTTGATTCATAGAGATATCAAAGTCAATCGTTCTGGTGCTCCACACACCAGAAGAAGAAATTTGCGTTCCAATACAAAAGTCAGCTTGTAGATTTACATACGACATTCCCCGTTTCGATAGAAATATGAAGAGTGAAAGGCTATCATGTTAAGAGGAACCTACCTGGAAGTGAGAAAGGTCAGCGGGTTTGACTGTGAATCATCCGGTCAAATCGGCAGATTAGCCCAGCTCCTGTGGAGCCACCTCCTTTGTGTGGAATTTTTCAGCATAAATACATTCTATTAAGATCCAGTGCGTCAACCCCTCCGTGGGTGCAGTCGCCAGGCAACCTCCTAAGGTGAACACCATCAAGGGCTTATCACCTGTACAAGCGCTCCTGGTGGAGGAAGGGAGCTGATGGCCCAAGTGAGGTGTACAGGTGAGTAGAGATGAGGAGGAAAGATGACGTATGACGGGTGTTACAGAGAAACGAAGGGAATACGGAAAAATCGCACCGTTCGGAAGCGATCCGAACGAACCTCTTCACAAGAAAAGGACTTAAGCATTCACGCTCGCACAAACACAAGAAGGCGCGAAAGGGAAATGTCCAAGAGTCAAAGCATGAGCGAACCCCCAAGAAGAACGAAGACTCTTCAGTCTATAGCTCCCGACCATGTCACAGGACATTTCAGAAGATCCATTTCACCAGTGCAAGCGGAGGATGAATCTGTTTTGTCCAAGATCGCAGAGGAGAGAAAGAAAATGAGGAGAGAGAGGAAGCAACTGGAACACATCATTGCAATCCATCAAGAGCTTATGAACCAGAAGCAAAGGAAGAGCCAACCGAGCTCTCGAAATTCAGTGGACATCAGCCAAGAGAAATCCCTCAGTTTAGATGAGAGAAGTCTGGAATCAAGCGATAAGGACAGCAGTGGAGAGAGCGAGAAGTACTTGAGCTCGGAACGCAGCAGCATGGGAGAAGTGAGAGACAAAGAGGAGGACATAGCGTAAGTATCGTGTATCTTTGATCACCTCTAATGTGCAATCCAGAACCATGAGGCGACAATTGCAATTGAGAGAAGCAGATTTATGGACGAGGGAATTGAAGCTGCAACAGAGAGAGTCTATGGTCACGAAGAAGGAGAGACAAATGCTCGTTCAGTACGAACAGATGGAGAAAAACTTGATCGCATCCTACACAGACATGGAGAGAAGATTAATCGCCTCTTATTCTTCAAAGTGAACCTCAAACGATCAAGATGCATGTGATTGACGAGATGCAGGTTGAAGGAATTAGAGATTAATGACAGTGTTACGAGTCCAAAGAGCGAAACACCAACAAGCCCGAGGGTCGAACCTTTCACCTTCCCAAAGAGGGAACCACTCACCAGCCCAAAGAACGAAACCTCGAAGAACGAGCCTTTCAATAGTTTGAAGAACGATCTCTTGACAAAGGAGGACCCGACAGGCAGTTCAAAGAATGAGACTTGAGTGGATGGACATAGAGAATCGAACCACCAAACACAACTGGACATCTGCACCGGCGATTTTGTATCACAGCCAAGACAGCACCAGGAGCTCACTTTTTGAATAGACAAGAGTTGTCGTGTTGACTCATTTTTCATCTCCTATCCGATATTGATCGAGCGATAGCTAACAGATGATCATCTCTATGAAGTACATGTCTTCTGTGTTCCATGAAAGAGATGGATCAATCGATATCTATTTTATACATCATGAACCTCTCGTTCCCATGGAGAGGGCAAGGGCCAGAGCCAAATCCTCTTCTTCGTCTGTGTCTGTGCTCGTGCTTATTCTTCTCACCCTCGTCGTTGTTTCTGTCTCTACCTTCGCTTCTTCCGTCCTCTCGCTGTTTTCCTTCAGACGCCACACAAACATTTCGTCTCACTCTATCCTCTGTGCACTGGGTGCTTCCGACGGAGGCTGGAAGGATCAACGAGTGACGAAGATAAACAAAGTGTGATAATTAGAGGCGATGATAATAAGAGGTAACAATAAGAGTGATGAGGACAAAGAATGAATCATCACCTGCTGCACTCCATCTTCACTCCTTTGCCGTCGCTCCTCGTCGTTCTGTGAGCTCCCACTCGTATTATCGTTCATCTCTTCTACCATGGTCACTCCTCTCCTCTCTTCCTCTCCTCTCTCCTCTTCTGGTCCCTCTCCCTCCTGTTCTCCCCTCTCCTCTCTCTCTTGTCCCCCGCTCTCTTCTTCGTCTGCTCTCATTCATTTCCCTCTCTCCTCCTCTCCTCACCTCTCGTCCCTTCCACTGCTGTGTTGGTCATGAGAGACAGTCGAATGGCTTCGTTCATCAACATTTCCTCCAGTTGCTCCTCCTCTTGACTCTGTGGATTCTGCGGGGGGTGAGATCAATGCCTTCAAAGAGAAATCACCCAAGTCTGCCAGGTGGTCGATGTCTCTGGCGTACTACGCTCGATCGCTTCCGTTCCTGCATTTGCTCCATCTGTGCCTCGTTGACTGGTGGATGATGGATTGATGAGGAGACCTGTCATCGTTCATCTCACTTCTCTCTCTCTCCCTCACCACTTTCACTTGTGGCATCGCTCGTTACACTCATCCTCGATCTCCTGTCGTTCTCCCTCTGGATGTCTTGCTGTATCTCTTCGTTTCTCATCTTGATCTTCAGCTCCAGCACTCGCTGCTGTTCCTGAACCAAGGGTTCAGAGGGTGAATGATTGTAAGAGAGGGGAGATGAAGAACGTAGACCCACCTGGGCTTCTTTCTCCTTCTCCTCGTTCGATAAGGGTCCGGTGAAGATGACTGAAAATTCCATTTTATTGCAGAAGGGACAGGAAGCTGAGACATTCGGTTTACGAATTTGAAAGAAGCATTCAGTGCAGATTCCCTTCTTACAACATACTGTTCGATTTAATCCCCCTGGATAATACTATCCTTCGTCAGCAGAAATCGTTTAGTGGTTGATTCACCAGGAAGCAAATCGGACACTCCTCATGGTCCATATCAGCTAAAGTGAGTGCCGCCTCCTCTTTTCCTGGATACAAGGGTGCTATCTTTTTATTGATGACCAATCTCTTTATCACCTGACCAGATCAGAGGCGTCATAGCATGGAAGTAAAGAGTTACTCCTACCTTTGGTTCCCAGGAGCATGTTTGGTATAAACCCGTCGGTGTCGTGTAAGCCTGAACCGAGGCAGCATACGCATCGCGGACCGGATCCCTCTTCGACAAGGATGTTCCCATATCGTCCCCAAAAACAAGGGTTCACGTCGCCAGTAGAAGCGATGATGTGTGCTCCCGCGAGAGATGAAAGGATGATGGAGGAGATGAAATGTTGTCCTTTTTTTCTAATTTGTGGTTTTTATTTCATTGAAGCTGCCCAAGTGTCTGGTGTCGTCGGGGACAGTTTGCTTGTTTGGGACGGTCTTTCAACGCAGAACTGCAGAACCGGTCTTCTTGAAGTTGAGACTTTCACTCCTCACCGCGAAACGCTCAGTGTTTGATATTTATGAAATTGGAGTTATTACAAACACACATCGTTTGTGATGTTCACAAGGCTCGTCTCCCGGTCACACCGACCAGATCGACTTCAAAACAGAGCTATCTTTCGTTGCGGATCAGATCTATCGAGACCATTGAGAGACTCTTATGTCAAAGGACCATCACTTCCTCCTCTTCTTCATCAGACGCTCCCGCAGTTCTTCGAAGAGGTAACTGGAGTAAATGTGTACTACGCGGTGACACGATCAGATTTCGAGGAAACATGATGACCGTGACGCGTTGGTTTCAGTATCACAAGGAATCAAATGGAGTTGGAGAGAGTTTCGTGAGAGAGTCGATTCTATGTCTTCAGCTCTCGCCGATCTGGATTACAAGAGAGGTGAATGTCCCAATCCATAATGCGCTTCAGGTCTGAAGACGTCAGGCGATCGCTTGTTGGTATGGATGCCAACGAATGCTCAGTGGTTAGTGGCCGCATTTGCAGCCTTCAAATTGGGCGTTATACTCGTCAATGCGAATCCCGCTTATCGTCCTTCTGAATTGGAGTGAGCCGATCATTCTCTCCATAATGTGGAGGAACACGATTGATGTGTCACAGACACGCTTTGGAATTGACTGAACCCAAAGGAGTAGTAGTTGTACCGGAATACAAAAGCAGTAACTACATAGGCATGTTGAAAGAATCAAAGATTGTTCGAGGTAACCTGGATACGATTGGATAGCTCTGATCATCGTAGAGAAAGGTCCTCACATCATTCATGTCTCTGATTCAGAACTATTGGGTGAGAGATTGGAGACATCATAGATGGATTCATCGATGCAGATACGATCAACATTAGAGATATGATGGGAAAGATCGATGCGAGGCAAAAGGAGAGAGTGGATGAATATTCATCGAGGCTGGAGGCTGACGATGTGATTAACATTCAATTTACAAGGTTCACGGACCACGAATGCGAGTGAATAACGATGTATAGTGGTACAACTGGATTTCCAAAGGGAGCATCTCTGACACACAAGAATCTTCTCAACAACGCGATGGCCGCTGGTGATGGAATGTGTCTGACACCTCTAGATAGGCTGTGCATACCTGTTCCTCTGTACCACTGTTTCGGCATCACATTGGGTGGGATGGAATGAACGTGAAACGATCTTAACAGATCCAGGGTGTCTAGCCGCAATCACGCATGGATCTACAATGATATTTCCATCTCCGGGCTTCGATCCCAAATTGACCCTCGAGGTGAGTGCTCATCGATCATCCGTCGTTGTACGATCTGATTTCACTGGAATGACTCACTCGTCAGGCTGTTCAACAAGAAAAGTGCACAGCCCTCCATGGAGTGAGTGAACTCCCACAATCTATTGTAACGTCGCTCAGGTTCCTACTATGTTCATCTCAGAGTTGGCTCTCCTGGAGAGCCAGAAATATGATATCTCACGCCTGCGCACAGGCATCATGGGTGAGAACTGATCGTATCAACGCATAGACTCAATTATATCAGCTGGCACAACGTGTCCAGAGGAGATCATGGTGCAGGTGAGGTGACAATATTGGAATCAGCTGATCGAATAGGTAATGGATAAGATGAAACTGAAAGAGATCACTATTGGATATGGTATGACAGAGACCAGTCCCCTCAGTTTCCAATCACACAGAGACACACCACTACAGAGGAGAACTACAACAGTGGGAAAAGTACTCCCTCACACAGAGGTCAAGATTATTGATAAGAATGGTACCACTGTACCCGTGGGAGAGCCTGGAGAGCTTCTGGTCAGAGGATATCAGGTATTGACGTGTGTTCAATGGAGGGTCTTAGAGTTACAGGTCATGAAGGGCTATTGGAGAGACGAAGCGAAGACCCAGGAATCCATTGATAACGAAGGGTGGATGTACTCTGGGGATCTCGGTGTGATCGATGAAGAAGGATACTGTTCCATAGTCGGCAGAAACAAGGTGAAAGACTGAAATTTCACTCAAGATTGACTTCTCCAGGACATTATTATACGAGGGGGGGAGAACATTTCACCTAGAGAAATAGAAGAATTTTTGTACAAACACCCCTCCATCATGGATGTACAAGTGATTGGTGTGCCAGATGTGAAAGTGAGTTGATGCACATCACGGATCATCTCATGGTTTTTCAGTATGGGGAGCAAATATGTGCCTGGATTATCGTCAAGGAGGGGCACCAGCTGACTGTGGATGATGTGACAGGATTCTGTAGAGGAAAGATTGCTCATTACAAGGTGAATATAACTATTCACATCGTTTCTGAAGGAGATAGATACCACATTACGTCCTGTTTGTGGACCAATATCCAATGACAGTGAGTGGAAAGGTGCAAAAGTACATCATGAGGGCAGAAACAGTCAACATCCTCGGACTAGATAAGAAGAGAGAGAGCACGTGATGGTTCAATGTATTACACAATGAACTTCTCCATGGCAGCGTTGAGAGTGGCCATCTGAGTCTGAATATCCTTGATGAATCTGGACATCTTCTGTTTGTTATCCAGCACTTCGACGGATTGTGTCCAAGGGTTGTAACGAACCGAAAACGGTCTATTCATTCTGGCGGCGAATTCGATGACCTGTGTGCGTCAGAGAGACCCTCCCAACCCCTCACCTTCTCTTTGGCGTCCTGAAAAGATTCCGCCACGAAATAAGTCGGTTGATATGTTGTGATGGGATATTTGGTTGTAGCCGCAACCTATTGATGCTCAGAGTCTATCTTCGAGCTGTCGGTAGTGTCACCTCAGGAACGAAGGGGAGTAATTTGGGCTTCTCCTTATCTAACCCTGAACCGAATGAGAGGAATAGAGAGGAAAATGAATACCCATCGCATATTCCAACTCGCCAAAGGATGAGATCAATCCTGCACCGAATGCTTTCACGGTAGTTCCCTCTCTGCACACACCAAATTCCACGGTGAACCAGTACACCTCACTCGATCAGCCCAGATGCTCTTGATTTCATTTCATTCTCACCGTGGAGAGCTTCTCGATGTCTTCGTCAGATGCTCCGAGTGATGCCAATCCAATCTCGTGAGAAAAATCGGCAAAGTCAGGATCAGCAAAGAGGGGGCAATGTCCTAGGATGTCGTGGATGCAGTCACTGTCCATGTCAGCACATTGGATAGATGAATACATATCTATCTATACATTGGACAGATGAATATAGAGAGATGAAGGTGAAGATGGAAGAATCACGGTTCGGGGGTATATAGAGGCTGAGAGGGATGACGAATGTATTGCGTGGAATGAAAGACACGGAAGGCCAGACCGTTGAGGAAGTCACGGGAGGACAGCAAGCTGTCACGATGAGCATGCATCCTCTCTCCTCTCACTCACCCACTGACCGGTTTCAATCTCCACCCCGTACATTCTACTAGAGTCATTCATCTCTCTCACTCTGCAATACTTCACCTTGAAGGAAATTGGAGATGTCTTCCAACTGCATAGAATCAGAGGAGATGTACATGATCCACGAACCTGAGGTACGTCATCTGGACCAAATCCGCAGTTCTGCTCCAAGAGGGGCAAGACGTAGTTGTATGCCCTGCAGACGTGCTGGGGTAGGAGAGCCATGATCTTTCGATAGACCACACCCCACGTCTCCCTCTCCTCTTTCGTGTACTCCACGTGGGGCAACTTATCCCCGCTGATTGACTCAGTCGGTGCCTCAAGAGAACGACTCACTGCCTGAATTTGAGGGCATTCTCTGTGATGAGAACTCTCCTCTTTCTGTATTCAATGTCTTTGAATCCTGGATGATCGGCATCTAACTCCTGTCCGTATTCCAGCACCTGTTCTCGCTCAGATATTGACTCTGACGTTCACTCACTTTGCTACAGATGAGATCTAGGTCCTTCAATTTTCTGGGAAACCAGGGGACTGAGAAGTATGAGAAATTGGTTTGGGGGATCATCTCACTCTCAGTTTCCTTCTTGTGAGGTTGCGCCAGAATGGAATCACCCTTCAAGATGACTCCCAGATCTTTGAGAGCCCCGTTGACCGTCTCATTTTGATGGGGTTCCAGTGTCCCTTCGATGTCGACGAAGAAATCGTAAAAGTCGTTTTTGGCCATAGATGGCCTCGACTCTATGCGTGACAAGTTGATGCTCTGATCGCGGAAGACAGTGAGAACATCACTGAGGGTTCCCACACGATTCGGTACCGAGAAGATCATGGTGGTCCTGTTGACGGAAGAGGATGGAACACTGACATTGTGATGATGTGAGTCCACTGCTGTCGCCATTGTTATGTTCCGAGTGAGTTGGCAAAGAGGCCAGTTTTCGGTTTGTAATGATCAGTCTACAACGAAAGGCAGCCATTTTCATATATTTCAAGAGAAGTGAGTTCCAGGAACACTGATTTCTCTGCGGAACTCACGCGCGCCTGACATGTTGAGATGTTGGGGCCAGATCAGCCACCGCCAATCAGATGGACGGCACACAACCCGCGCTTGCCAAGAAAAATGAACGACCTACCCGCTCAACCTCAAGTAGAGTGTTACATTGAGAGGAGGTATTGACGATTTCAGTGCTGCCTTCCATCCTCCCTTCAAAAGTCCGTGATGCCTTGGAAATCGATCAGCAGTATAACAACAGACCATCACGAAGTCGCTCAGGTGAGGTCATTCATCCTATAGGACTGAACTCGTCTGAAGCCGATCATTCGTCATCTTTGTATCCCCTCAGTGTGAGAGACCAATTAGAGGTGATGCTGTGCGGTCGTTCCCTGTTCTGATGTTTCAACAGGACGACTTTCACCAAGCCAAGTCTATGATGCAAATATTTGCTGAAAAAAACTGTGAGTTAGAGGTCAAGATCAAACAGTTGGAGAGGAGGTCAAGTTTGGGAGGAACGATAGACATTGAAGAGGACTTCGTCCAAGCTAAGTCGATGATGCAAGCCTACGCGGCGAAAAACTGCGATTTGGAGTTAAAAATCAAACAATTAGAGAGAGGTGAGGGTGTGTCATTATTTGCACGTGATGTGACGGAGATCATCAGAGAGAGATGAGCTGTTGAAGCAGAATTCCTTTCTGAATGAGCGAGATGAAAACATGAACTCCCTCAAACTAAGAGTGAATTCATTAGAGGATGTGCTGTCCTTTCAATCGATGGAGGTGAATCATTGTTCACTGCTGGACATGACCGACCCTCCACAGAGCCCGACGAAATCACCTTTTGAACCAAAATCACCTTTTGGAAGTCCAAGAATGAGCATGGCTCGATATCAGGTAGATGCACATCAGATGATCCAAAGACAAATAGGGAACGATCGTCATCGCATAACCCGATCATTGAATAGGAATGACGAAGCTGAATGAGAGACAGAACAAAGTGGAGGATTCACTGAGGGATATGTACAAAGAACAGATGAAGAGAGAGAAGGAGGTGATGGAGAAACAATTTGGAAATGAGAGGGAGAAGTGGAGAGAAGAAAAGAAGGACATGCTGAAGGAGATCGCAGCATTGAAAGAACGTGTGAAGAGCCTGGAGAAGACAGAAGAGGGCCCCGAAAATCACGTCTGGTGAGGCACACCTTCTTCCATCCTGACGCATTGCAGATTCTACAGAGTGCATAATCCAGAGATCTTTGTTATAAATGTCCCATAGTTGCTATACTGCTCTCAAATGCGATGAATGATGATGAGACGCAATCGTCTGGTGTGATGATGCAAGTTGTTTGGTCAGGTGGAGTCTATTAAGGACTCCTCAGAAACAAAACCGAGAGGAGAGGGTGAGCGGGGAGGAGTCTCGCTGAGAGCAGCCGCAAGGTCTTCATTGAAGGCAGCTGCGAGGTCTTCATCGAGGGCTGTTGTGAGGTCTTCATCAAGGGCTGTTGTAAGGTCTTCATCAAGGGCTGTTGTAAGGTCCTTCCTATCCTTGAGGAGATCGTATTCCTCTTCGTAATCGTCCTTCTCGAAGTCGATGGATTGCGCGAAATAACTGTCCAAGTCTCTTCTGATGAAAGATTCCTCTCGAAAAGGACTGTTTGGCTTCGAATCCGACTTGGCGATCAGGACTGGATGAGTCAGTCTTCTCCACCTCAACCTCACCTCACCTCCGTATTTCTGATCAAAATATTCCTCAATGGGTGATTCTTCGGATGGAACAATACCGAGAGCGGTCAGCCTCTTACTCTTCTCCGTCGTTTCTCCCTTCTACTCGGTCAGAGGATCCAGTGTCGATTCACTTACGGATCGAGGTGTGGAGGGCGGGCTGGGTTGGTTCGTGGATGGTTGTAGGATGGGGGCAATGGAATCGAAAAGGCTCGACGCAAATTTTTTTCCAAAGAAGGAATCAGAACCACTGTTGATCGAGCTCTTTTGTTCTGAACGTTCACTTCTCTCTTCCTCCGTTTGTTTATCCTCGTCTCTCCTCTTCTCTTCTTCTTCTTGTCTCTTCTGTTCCTGCTTTTTTTGAATTTCTCTGTTTTCACGTTAGCCAGTGCAAAGATTGAAAGATTTATACCTTTGTTTCGTCCTCTCCTGCCATTTGAGGAAACGTGTATTTAGTTTATTTCTGGTGAGCAGAAAATACACCATCCAGAAGCGACTTTCTCTGAGATGAACTGGGCACAATTTGAAGCGGAGGTCATTCAATTGTGGCACTTTCTTGATGATGATCTTAGCATGTGACTCTTGCCACGGTGTCATCTCTTCTGGTAGTAAATCTCGTCAAGGATCATTCACAATGACCATGTTCGAAAGGATATAATTGGCCAATTCATCCTCTGGAAAGTCTAGGAAGGTCTTGGGATGTGACGCGATTGATGACACAAACTCCAGCAATTGCGGATTTATGCCTATAGATTCTTCGTGCGATAAGAATCCGAACTCATCCTCCAATGGCTCCCCATCTGTACCAGTGATTGCTGGTTCTTCCTCTACAGTGAGAACATTGTTCAATATTTGTGAGGCCGAGCTCAGGCGAGAGGAAAACCAGTTCATCGTGCTCTTGTCTCCGCTCGACGATCTCAAAAAAGCGGATTTATTTCAAATAGCGACAAAATGCACAGTATATTGACATGGAACAGACGGTGTCAGCAGTGATGAAAGCTGAACAGCAAAAACAGCACGGCACTTCATACAATGCAAAAACGTGTGTAAAAAACTTCATCAACATCACGACGAAGATACCGAATGTCACCTCCAACTCTTGAATGCGTCCCCTGGAGGATTCTATACAATTCTTTTCGGTAAGATGTCGTAAGATCATCGCGAACCGATTCCATTCTCCAGTTAGTGCTTCCGAACATGGATTATCCTCTTCGAATTCCGATCTCGTAACTGTGACTGTGTCTCAGTCATCGATATTTAATTATTCTTACCTCCAGAATGTGAAGGTTATGCACCATTCGAATCGAGCGTTTTCAGCCTGGAGAAATTCAACATCACACCACGCCACATCATGACGAGTCACACCGTATCGTGATAGTGTTTTACTTTGTTTTACCCTAAGAGACTCTCTCACATTTGAAAGCGAGTTGCTGGTCTCCCTTCACCGATCCCTTTCCATCTTCCAACTGTCTTATGTTCTCTTGCACCGTTGTTGGGCAGCTTTCCCAGGGTCAGTTCGATGAGTCGCCGCAGACATTTTGGAGAAGAGATCGATACTGGTCTACATATCACAGAAGGGAGATCACGACAATATCGCCAAGCTTCACTGGGCCTCTGGAGACGACGCTAAGACAGGTTGATTGCCATGGAGTACAATGGAATCTCCCTCAATCGGTTGACCACTCCCATGGACGAGTCCCAACTGCGTCTGGTCGCACGACAGGTCGTCTCTGGCCTTTGATTATTGCACTCGTCCATCGCCATCACCCCACCAAACCAGGAGACAAATGGCTGGACATTCAATACAGCAGACTAACGCTACGTTACACCATTCTTGTGTCATGTTCAGCTAGAGAAGAGACGACATAATGTACTGTACAATATGCCAACTACAGTGAATGTCATTGTATATCTCAGATTATCACAGACATCATTTGACACGGTTCTTGTTTGTTCAACGTATCACTGCGCAATCCAATATTGTCCGCAGTACTTGATTTCCTACCTTTCGGTTTGAACGAAGCAAATTTTTTTATGTGTGGTGAAAGATGACCTGCAAGTGCACTCGCAATGCAGTTCCGTATGTATCTGGCTATAATCTACCAGCCTATGAGCGAGAAATCTTCATAGAGAGCAAGACGGCAACCTATGAAGGGCGTCAGATGACTATATGGAAACAACACTAAACAGTAGGATTCTTTACCTCTTCAGGAACTTCACGTCATATGGTGTCCATGTTGCATCCCCTGTATTAATCACCAGTGGAGGTAATTCTGACAAACAAAGAGAAGAGTGAGAGATAACAGATACTTATGTTTCTGTTGTCATCTGCTAAGAACATGCTTGTGTGCTCTGCGTTTCTCTTCGTATCTGCTCTGCGCACGATTTTGGCACATCCCTCTCTTGACAATACTGGTGTACATCACAACAAATTTGCGCACTGCCAGGGGGTCAGGGCTGGGCTGTTTGCAGAAGTTTTTTTGCTTTGCTAAATGTCGGCAATATCGCAAAAAGATGTCATGACAAACTGCTCATCATAGTAAAAGGGAATATTATAGCGGATTCATCTACAACTCACCTCACACTGAATGCTCACCTCCTGTGTTCTGTTTGGTAATCCTCAGCAAAACATTTGTAAGTGTTTGTGCACTCTGTACTTGCTTTATGCAGACTGAGTGGAAATCTATACACTCAAATCATACAAAACCAAGACACAAAGTGGCAAAATGGTCATAAAGACAAACTAGAATGCATTGTATTACGACAACAGCGGGGTGATACTGAGTCTCTGGCTACATTGCTCAGTCATTTCCCTGATTCCATTTGTCCATGGTGATGGTAAGGACCTGCGAGACAAGTTTACGCCCCTCCAATTCGATGCTTTACATCATGTCTCCTGCTTGTCTCGTAGCGTCTCGCTGGACAATTACCCCCTATTTGTTGGACGAGACGCTGCGAGACATCAGCAAGACACATTACCAAGGGGCAAACAAAAGGGGCGTTTGCAGGTCCTTAGGTGATGGGCTTGCCTTCACCATTGTAGCCCCAGTTGCACTCGTCAGGCTCACTAGGAGTAGTGGTGGTGGTAGTTCTATGACCTTTCTTGGGCATGTTGTTGTTGTTTGCTTGTGTGTTCGCTTGAAAATGAATGTTTCCTCACACAGAACAATAAATTCCCTCCTTCTCTGCTTCCGCCATGAGATCCTCATGAGGGCACTCTGCCACAACGGATTCTAAGAGACGGAGTAAAGTTATAACTCCGTTTTACATGAATGGCGTTCGTGCGTGTGCGCAGACCCATCATCACGTGATCTTCAGATCATGAGATGACTCGCTTTTTGTTCTTTGAAACCAAGGGAAAATGCAGTTACATATCTTGAAGCAACCACCGGATACAGTCATGCAGCGTGACTACATCTCCCCTCCTCCTGACTCTAATCGTCCAATCATACCTCCTCATTTCCCCGAACCGTCTCGTCCCAGACTCGCCATCACATAGCCTCGGCGAGCGTGATGGGTGACTCGATAAGGGGAAGGATTACATCAGCGTCGGTCCATCCTTAATATGACTTATATTCTTTCAGGTCTTCGGTCCGTATCGTGCGCCGTATCTTTGTAGGCTTCGTTTCGAGCGTCCACAGGTAACGACATGCTTGATTTAATATTCTCGACTTCTCTTTATAGACACCGATGCATTTTTCACGTTTTCTGACTCGATGTTAGGTATCGTCTCACATATCTCACGACTCGCTCAAGACTCTTTATCGGTCGTCTTCAATTTTCTTCACATTTACTTTTGATGTTGGGCTTAACATTTTCTGATTCTCCTTTTAGTATGGCCGATCCCTTGAATACTCTTCGCCTCGCCATTCAGGCCAAAATTCTCCAGGAGAATGATGAGCCAGCTCTCTCTCTAAAGATCTTCGACCCACAGTGTGCATCTCGTCTTGCTGCTTGGAATGTTCAAGCCAATCCTGCAGCAGATATTCGTGGATACAAGCCTCCCGCCCAGACCGCCCCCACTGGTGAGTCTTGACCCTTCTTTATTCTTGTTATTCTATATATTCTCGTCGCGGTGTTCCCAGGGCCTCTCAGGCTCTAGCTCGCGTATACGCGGCTGAGAGGGGTCGCTTTGGCTGCAGTCACGTGACTTAGAATTTTGGAGATTGTCTCATAATCTGTATATATCTTGGACTAATTATCATAGATCTGGATCAGTTGATTGATAGGAAGGTTGCGGAAAAGATGGGCAAATTTATGTCTCAATACAGCCTTGCATTTTTGCATATATGGACAGAGTCTGTCATCACAGAGATAGAACTGGGAGCCCCAAAGAGATTTAAGAAGGCTCTGATTGCAGATCGTAATGCCAAGTCAGTGAGTACCAAATTATCTAATGTATATGTACTAAAACCCATAAGGCCACAAGAAAAGGATATCTGAAGTGTCAGATGACAGGAGAAGAGCATTACAAAGGTGATGTGAATGCAGCTCACATCCTTCCAGAACGAGCTGTTGCATTCCTCCCTGTTTTTGGGTTGAAGACAGATGATATCAATAGTGTCCGTAATGGTCTCCTGCTATGTCGAGGCATTGAGAGGGCATTTGACCAACAGCAGGTAATACACAGATGTATGTAAAAAGATATTGACATAGGTAGATCTGTTTTATAGATGCTGGTCCACAAGGACTTATTCTGATGGTGATGGACAACAATATTCGTGATGATGAGGCAGAACCTTCAAGGAAGAAATGCTCAGAACTTGAGTTTGAGACTTTGAGCACACCAGGTCTGTACAGTTTCAAAAGTTTGACTCTGAGAATCTAAGGTACACCCCCATACCGACGCATCCTTAGCATCCATGCTCAGATATCAATATTCAATGCTATCAAGGATAATTGGATCACAAGGGAACAAGCACAAGTGTTTGAGCAGTACCATATGGACTCTCCCTCAAGAGATGATGATGAATATGACTGGAGCAACAAACTATCTCAGCTTGTTTCATTGCATCAGATTGATATCTAGATAAAATAACAGTTGGAGTTGAGGTCCTTAGACCCTGTAGAATGATAAAGANTGGGTTGAAGACAGATGATATCAATAGTGTCCGTAATGGTCTCCTGCTATGTCGAGGCATTGAGAGGGCATTTGACCAACAGCAGGTAATACACAGATGTATGTAAAAAGATATTGACATAGGTAGATCTGTTTTATAGATGCTGGTCCACAAGGACTTATTCTGATGGTGTTGGACAACAATATTCGTGATGATGAGGCAGAACCTTCAAGGAAGAAATTCTCAGAACTTGAGTTTGAGACTTTGAGCACACCAGGTCTGTACAGTTTCAAAAATTTGACTTCTGAGAATCTAAGGTACACCCCCATACCGACGCATCCTTAGCATCCATGCTCAGATATCAATATTCAATGCTATCAAGGATAGTCGGATCACAAGGGAACAAGCACAAGTGTTTGAGCAGTACCATATGGACTCTCCCTCAAGAGATGATGATGAATACGACTGGAGCAACAAACTATCTCAGCTTGTTTCATTGCATCAGATTGATATCTAGATAAGATAACAGTTGGAGTGCCCCTTTTATTTATGAAAATCTGTTGTATTGTCCACTGGGTTCGTTTTCCAACCATTTAAAATTAGTACACAAAAACACAGTTGATATCGTGCCTGTTGCTATTAGCTACTCGGTTTGTTAACGTGAAAAATTTAAAAGTTAAGAAAACAAACCTGCCAAACAATAGTTTGATTTTTGACCAGACCTTGCTGCTTCTCTGGGCGGTTTCACGTCTCTTCGTACGACTTCTCCAGCGATTAAGCTTGGGTTACAGGAATAATATCACACTGGCCCCACCTCAACCGCATGGGTTACGTCTCCCAAGACAACGATACACACCGTGGGAGCTGATTCATCGGAAACGCCCTTGATTTCTCAGAACTGAAAGGATTCCATGTGATGGAACACGTTACATATGATACTGCCTATCCAAGAACTCCGCTGCGGAGGCCCGAGATAACGCAAGCATTCGACAAGTGTACATCATGGATGTGATCACGAGCAGCTGTCCTCCCATGGACTTGGTCATGCAATGGATCGATATGTTGTGGACGGAACACCTTCACGAAGTAAAGAAGGAACCAACTACACAACGTGACAACATACCAAGAGGTCTGTTCTCCTCTCCCCAGCATTTCCGCCTGGTAGAACCTCTTCACCATCGTCAGAGAAAATCCTACCGAGGGGAGAGCCGTTTTCTCCTACCCAGACCTATCCTCTTATTATCACACGTGAGTTCAACTCTTATCAACGAGACACTGACCTACGAAGAGCTCTCCGCTCTCTTCTATCGTCACAAAGTGCACGGTGACCGTTAAATTAGTAGACGAAGACGGAATTCTATTGGACGAGGAGTCTCAGTCGAGTCTGATGGGACCACAAGGTACACAGACCTCCATGATATTACCACACTTTCGTACACCTGCCATGTCTTTGAAGGTAATCATTTGCACTGCGTGGGTCACGATTCTGATTAAATCAGGTAGGCAGGCAACTGGAACCGATCAGAGCCGCTCTCTGCTTCTTCATCGATTACCACACGAAAGAGGGAGAGCTAGGGAGGGCGGTTGTCTTGTCTGATGTCGTTCACTTCATTCGGGACAGAAGAAGCCCCACTAGGGTTTGTAAGGTCGCCAAGTGATAGACTTCACACTCGTACTCGATTACTTTTTCACGTCACGACCATCGATGGAGAGCTGACACGAAGTGTCTTTGTGGTATAATAATAGAATAGATGTGTTTATTGTTGTATCGTATTTATTATTCTCTCGTTACGTCTACGCTAAGGACACTGAGGTGGAAGGAAATGGAATCAGGGTAGAGCACACAGAAGAGGTGACGATGCAACCGATAAGATATAACTTAAGGTTCTGATACGTAGGGGTGGTCTGCACGGCGACGTAGCGGATATAAGTGTGTAGCTCTCGCATTTGGACCGTTGTTTGCAGCTGTCACTCTGCTTACGTAAAACGGATGACGCGTTCGGTTTGGAAAATTCGGATCACAAACGAAAGAGACTCAATCGAACATGAGCGATCACCAGTGAGTCAGCGATATAGAGTCATTGTGGCTCAATTCATGTATCTCAGATTCAAGACGAAACTTTACATCGATGGAAAATGGGTCGAGCCGGTGAATGGAGGCAAGTCCATCCCCGTGATTAACCCCTCCAATGAGCAAGTAATCATTCACGTAATGGGTGGAACTGAAGAAGATGTAAATCGTGCCGTAGCTGCCGCTCGAAAGGCATTCGAGGTCCAATCTGGGTGAACCATTTTTCTCCTCCTCTTCTTCTCATTTCTCTCCAGACCCAATGCTTGGTCCACTCTGGATGGAAAAGATCGTGCTAAATTTCTGAGAGCCATCTCCAAGGGAGTCGCAGACAAGAAGGAGCTCTTGGCTCGTCTGGAGGCCACCGATTGTGGTAAGCCACATCGTGAAGCCGAACTCGACTTAGACGATGTCGCCGGCTGCTTCGACTACTGTGAGATCACCCATTCCCATCTGAATCATCTACCATCATTTAAATCGAACAACACATCCATCTGCCTCTTCAAGTCAATGCGATGACGTCAATTGCAGATGCCGGGTTGGCCGAGAAGATCGATGAGAGACAAGACAATGGCATCAAGATCGCAGATGATCGCTTCAAGTCCACCGTCCAATACGCACCAGTGGGTGTCGTAGGTGCAATCATTCCTTGGAATTACGTGAGACCAAAAAACGACGGGAGAGGGAATTGAAATCGATCCAGCCTCTGTTGATGGCCGCTTGGAAGATCGCCCCTGCCCTGGCCGCAGGCTGTACCGTCGTGCTGAAGGTGAAGTACTTTTCTCCCTCCTATGTTCTTTGATCATGATGGTGCCGATGATGCATGTCATGCGATTTGTACTCACCTGGCTCAGCCCTCTGAAGTAACACCCATCACTGCCCTCGAGTTCGCTCAGATCGTCCACGATGCCGGAGTACCTCCTGGTGTTTTCAACGTTGTAAATGGTTACGGAGCAGGTGCATCATCCATCCAGCATCCATCATCCGTCATCCGTCATCCATCATCCATCATCCGTCATCCATCATCAGTGTCATCCATCACCCATGCATCCTCCTCCTCCTCCATTATCAGTGCATCATCCGTCCATCTCGCACGTGTCATCCATCTGATGCACATGATCAGATGTGGGAGGACCTCTATCGAGACACCCCGAGGTAGACAAAGTGGCCTTCACCGGTAGCGTCGCCACCGGCAGCACCGTGATGAGAGAAGCTTCTGCCACCATCAAGAACGTCACCTTGGAGTTGGGCGGGAAATCTCCCATTGTCGTTTTCAACGTGAAGTGAATTCCTGCAAGAGACGAATTGACACGAGCAGGATGCAGACATCACGGACGCCGTGGAGTGGATCATGTTTGGCATCTTCTGGACGAACGGGCAGATCTGCAGCGCGACATCGAGACTTCTCGTGCAAGAGGAAATCGCAGACAGATTGCTGGAAAGGCTAGTGGAGGAGACGAAGAAGGTGATTGTAGATGGAAGATTCGAGGAAATTGAGTGGGGTAGATTCACGTTGGAGATCCATTCAGCAAGGAAGACCCTTCCATCGGCCCTCTCGTGAATGAAATCCAACACAAGAAGGTGAGAAGACATTCATCATCTTCATCATCGATCACATGGACATTCGATCGATCACGCATCACGATCCGATCCACGATCACGCGTTCCATCTCGCGATCGTCACGACACGATCTCCTCGTGCATCATCGCTCATCGTCTTAAAAGGTACTAAAGTACATCGACACCGCGAAGAAGGAGGGAGGCAAGATCCTCACTGGGGGTAAGAGACCGAACCATCTGACCAGCGGCTACTTCATAGAGCCAACCGTCATCGTCGATGTGAAAGAGAACCACACCGTTTGGCGGGAAGAAATATTTGGGCCCGTCCTATCCGTGCGTCCCAAATCAAATGTTTAAAACCTTTTCGGCTCATTTTATTCAGGTCATGCGGTTCAGAACGGAAGAAGAGGCCATTCGCCTGGCGAACGATTCTTCGTTTGGATTGGCCGCCAGCATCTTGTCAAAGGATGAAGAGAGGAACAAGAGGTTCGTCAAGGCATTCAGAGCTGGAATCGTCTGGGTCAACTGTTCTCAGGTGGGTCATCCATCATCTCGATGCGATGATCGTGATGTCGTTGTCATGATCACGTGTGATCGTTCTTCATGCATCCATCATGTCGTGTGATCCATTGATGATGATGATGATGAGAGACTGAGATAGAACAGCCTGCATTCTATCAATGTCCATGGGGAGGAATGAAGCAGAGTGGAATAGGAAGGGAGTTGGGAACGTATGGATTAGACAACTACCTCGAAGTGAAGCAGGTGACCACCTACCAAGTGAAGGAGAGTGGAAAATGGGGCTGGTACATCAAGAGCAAGATGTGAAGGAGATAAATGTTGTACATTGTGACTGATCGTTGAAAGAGAGGACAAGTGAGGAGGTTCCATACATAAATGTTGGTGTCGTGATGGGTTCTACTTCTATGTGTCTCCTGTATCATCGGTGCATCGAACGTGCCGGAATGCAGACATCCATTGTTCGATGGTCGAACAATGTCGATCGTGTCAAGATGTTGGGCTTGTCTCACGATTCGAAGAGGGGGGCATCACTGATGATAGGTCACAGATGAACGATTTACGACAAAATTTGTCTTCAATCGGCAAGACATTGATCACGATTGCTATATAGAATCGAATGGCAGTGAAGGATGTCTTTGCGAACAGCTGTAAGATTCTAAGGAATTCAGAACCATACAGAGCTACATAAAATGAACATCAAAGGTTGACAAAATTCAACTCAAGTAGAACACGAATATCGGTCGAAGAAGGCCAATCACGAGATCCAGACCCCACCTCCGATCGTTCTTGATTGTGACGAAATCACAATACAGATCAACTGATGATCTTTAACTGGTGTCGTAACTCGAGTAGACAAGTGCTTCATTGAGTTGATAGTCGCACTCTATGTCGAGGAGCCATCAACCTCCAGCATGGTTTGTAGACGTTCGAAAGCAACAAGGAGACTTGGAGTGGACCACGTGACCAAAGAATTCTCTCATCGCGGTATCCATCCGTGCAGCCACGTTAAGCTGACGAGAAGGAGAAATTTGCGAGAAAATGCGCAATTTGAGCACCGGCAATCCATTTTCAGCTCAGCACACAAAGCAGCAAGCCAACAACAGCTTCACTCGTACAACTTCGATGCCACAACCTCACATGGATCTCCACTACTGAGACACGAGTCGCAACGACTGGACTGCAACATTCCACTCCACAAGCTCTCTTCTGATCAGCAACACCTGAGCCCCCAAAGAACAACATCTGAGCTCACGACCTCTTTGGCCTCTCACTGGAACCCTTCGAGAGTCGTCCTCTTTACCTTCCCCACCGACTGAGACATGATCTACCCCGGCATCTTTCACATGGCCTCAACACAGTCAAGTCGACCCTCCTTTTCGCACGCACAAGAAGACAAGAACGTGTCCACAGCCACTTCCAACGACCTTCTCAAACGACAGTGTTCACAAAGTAGCTTCTGCTCTCCTTTCGAGGATGAACACAGACTGTTGTCCCTGAGCTGGCGCTGTGAGGTGACGTTGCTGCTACCATCAGTCAGACCGACAAACGAACGAAGATGTACGGCCAGTATTGCCTTCGGGCAGAAAACTGTATGTCTTCGGGTCGACCGCACAGAAGATGATACACGAAAGTGTTTGATTCTGGCCAGAGTGGAGACACCCTTCGAGGGTCTCTACGAGGAAGGCAGGCGAGAGTCTGACGAGGCTGTGGTGTACGGAGTATGGCCGTACCCAGCCCAGGTAGAGTGGCGGCGTTCCTTCTTCTTCTGTTTACGAGGCTGTGGGTCACTGACTGTTTGCAGCTACAATGATAGTGAATAAAATGGAACTGTATGGGAGAAGTTTGTTGTTGTTGTTCTCTCCTTAGCTGTTGTTCTGTTCGTTTGTTCTTTCTCAACTCAACATTACCATCAACATTGACTGAGGTCTCAAACTTCGATGACGTGGAGGGAGATCTCTCGATTGCCTGAAGTGTACGAGAACTCTATCGACGTTCGATCCATCGTGCTGGTCTGAAGCTGTTGTCGAATGGCAAAAAGAGATCAGAAAGAAAGTACAAAAAGTCCCAACACCCGGACTCGAACCAGGAACCTATAGATTACAGTGACCGCTACAGTCTACCGCGCTACCAATTGCGCCATGTCGGGTTGTGTTTGCTCGCTGCATTTTGTGAACATGTATGTGTACAGATTTTATCTATGAGATGTTATTAAAATGGATCCATAACGACACACAAGAAGAGTTCATCAGTGGACACAGTGGATCATCCGACATCTATACACCGTTATTAGACAGCTCAGCCAGCTCCATTCGGTTCCTATCCATAAACTTGGCGTGTCTCTGATAGACGAGGCAGGACACGATGGCCGCGATGAGCCCCACGGCAAATCCCAGGATCAGCATTCCAACTGCCAGTCCTGTTCCTGTCTCCGTCTTCACCAATTGAATGATCGCAGCCGCGTTAGATTCTATCACAAATCAATTCGATCGTCTACAACGAGCCATTCTCACTGCACTGAGAGGGCACGTCGAACCACATGTCTAAAGGCTTCTTCGCGACGAAATTGACAAACTCGTAATAGTGTTGGACGAGATAGACGGTGCCGTTGCTGTAAGTCCGCGTGGCATCCATGATGGCCCTGTATCATGATCGTCGGCCATCTGATATGGAAGATGAACATGTTCACCTCATGGGCTTGGCGTCGGTGTCGTTGACACCTCTGAATCCCCATGAAGGTTGAGTGAAGCAGTAAGTCAGGTTGACGTGATGCAATGTGAGATCGGACGTCCGATTCTCGGTGTAATCACTGCTGGACAACCAGCAATCACAGGGCACACCCCTGACGCTCATCACACCTGAAGAAGGAAGGTCAGACGATCGACATCGATGGAACACGTAGACATGCAAGTGATGGACGTACCCGTATATGTCTGTGTGGAATTGGGAGAGAATCGTAACAGGGATTCGACGGGTTGGCCGCCTCCGGGTAATGTGAGATCGTTGGGAGAGTTGATGTCTGCCGTGACGCAGTCTTTACCATTGGTCACGGTGTACTGCTTCTTCTATTTCGATTCGATCAGGATGGAATGCAGATGATGTGACGATGTGTGATGGACGAGTTTGGAGAGATGTTCTATAACATGTGAAGAAGAGTCACTGACCAGATTGTAATCTTCGACGATGATGGTATCGGCATCGGACGAGATGAACTCGTATCGAGCCTTCTTTCCTCCAAAATCATACCACTCATTCAGACTCAACGTGAGGTTTCTCTGCAAAATGTTCGCTTCTAAACTGCATGAGAATTCTTGGGGAAGCGAAGGAGGTGATGGAGGGGACTCAGATCTGCCATCCATCAGGTTCTATGTTACGAAAGATGAAGATACGTACTGTTGTGAGAGAGACAAAGAGAGGGAGAATAGTAATATGGCGATCGTCAAGCCCATTCGGTTCATGTTGTCGATCAGGGAACTAAACCTTGAACCGGGAAAAAAACCAATAAATATCCATTGATTATTCGTTCTGCGTCCCGCCGAGCATGCATGCAGCGTACATCAGACCACTGATCGATGTACTTGAAAGAATTGGCAGACAAAATAGTCTATCATCCGACAGATGCAGACGATGACACTGCTTGCAATGATGTTTCGTGTTGGATGACCTGCAAGTAAGAACCTCTCCGTCAATGGACCTTCACGAGTCGACTGTGTCTCATCGTCTCTTCCTCTCATCACAGTGTAATCCATCATCTCATCTGATGGAGACCTATACTCTTAACGTTTATTACACCCTACTTGTCCACCTGCTTCCATATCTTGATCGTCTTGTCAAGCGCTTGAGCTCCACTCGCGATGATGTTGTGTGTCGGGTGACATGCGATCGTCAGCACGCTATCCTTGTGTCCTTCCAGTCTCTGCACCACCTCTCGTGTCTGCCGCCATCTTTAGAACATGCGATACACGATGATGATGCATGATGCATGATGCAATGATGCGATGGCACACGTTCTCACCTGCAAATTCCAAATGTAAATCATATTGTCTTCAGATCCAGAGACGATCCATTTCCCGGCCGTAACTGAGAAAGAAGAGAATACGCAGTATTTTTCGTTCCTGTGTCCGGTATATGTCTTCAGGCACCTACCAGAGTGGGCGTCCCACAGCCTCAGGACATTATCCAGTGTGGCAACGAGGATGTACTTTCCGTTGGGTGAGAATTTGACAAAGGAACTGGATGGGTCAGGAGGGGAGAGGTGACGGTGTGTCACACTCACACTGGAGAGTTGTCGTCGTCCATGAGGGTCTTTAGACACTGCCCCGTGGATGTATCCCAAATGCGGCTGTTCATCGTGTCAGGATGATGATGATCGCGATGATGATCATGACGGTGATGAAAGAGGAGGAGAGAAGGAGAAGAGGTCTCACCAGAGACCATCGAAACTGGATGACACGATGAGAGTTCCATCACGATTGAAGTGAACTGCGGTGACGGGCTCGGCATGAGCCGGAAGGACCTTGAGGCATTTTCCCGTCTTCACGTCCCAGATGCGAACGGTCTCGTCGAATGAACCACTGACGATGAGGTGAGATTGAGGATTGAAATTGACGCAGAAGACGTAATTGGTGTGTCCCTTCAGTGTCTTTAACATCTCGCTCTGCGTATGAGGTTAGATGCATTGCATGATGGATGACATATCAGATGGTGTAAATGGTGCTTTGTGATGAATGGAGATGATTTGAGAGAGGAATTACCGTAGAAACATCCCATATCTTGATTGTCTTGTCGTCTGAGGCAGAGCAGATGTATCTCGAGTCGGTAGACCAACTGATATCTGAGATTCCCTGCGTATGATCCTCTAAAGTTTGTTCGAATTCTCCCGTATGTCCGTTCCAGATCTTGATCGTCTTGTCTGCGGCTGTGATTACGGTCAACATTGGCGGTTGGGACACATCAAAATGATGAAACACACGACTCACAAGCACTAGCCAACCACTTTCCATCTGGCGAGAATTTTACGGAGGAGATGGCCTCTTGGTGCCCCTGCATTGAAGATCAATATCGATCGTTATCGACCGCAAACATCATGTCACCTCCAAGGTATATTTGAGGACGTAGTTTGGTTTCGGCTCTGTTCCTTGCATGAGAGGTGGTCTTCGAGCGAATGATGATGGAAAAGATGAGAAAATGGATCTACAAAGAGGCCAACGACCCCCCAAACACATTGCCATCTCATCTCACATCCTCTTTGACGATAACAAACTTGTAAAGGATGGCAGGGAAGCTCAAGATCAAGAACAGAGAGGGTGGATTTCTCATTGGCGTCATCGGAGATGAGGTAGAATGCATCGTCTCACACCCGCCAACATCCTCTTAACCTCGCCTCAGGACACCGTGACTGGTTTCCTGTTACCCGGAGTCGGTCAAGTCGATTCGAAGAGAAACAAGAACTACTTTGTCGTCTCTTCCAGTGAGTTCATTGGACATCTTCATCTCGAGGGAATGTCTTTCGATTGACGAGTTGAATAGAGACACCCATCACGGAGATAGAGAATGCTTTCAGAGGTGACTTCTCATCCTGACCTTTCATGTCTTCGACTCGTATTTCGTTCATCTTATATTTTGAAACGTCTATGAGACGACTCCAATGCATGTCTCTCGATCTTTCACGTGATTCTTGTCACTGAAAGAATATCAGCCATGACAACCCGTGACGATCTGGCCGTCATTCTCATCACCCAACACGTGAGTTCTTCACTTCTAAACCACTTCCTCCAACCCTCTCAATGTCCATCGCGATTCTAAATGACACAAATCAGATCGCCGAGGAGATCAGACATCTCATCAAAGACTACGACAAGCTAATCCCCACAATATTAGAGATCCCTTCGAAGGACCATCCTTACGACAAAGAGAAGGACACCGTCATGCAAAAGGTGAACGACATCCATGTGACCATCGCTGATCGAGATGCAGGTCCTCAGGATGCGTGGTACACAGTGAGGCCTCTTCTTACCAAATAAAATAGATCCAGAACATTTTATTTACCATTTCTCTCGGTAAGGCCTGAGCTCGAGCTCGAAGGTCCATGCGGAGGGATGTTGGCTGTGGAGGTGCCAGTATGTGTCTGCGATGCCTTCTGGATCGATACGGCCGTCGATGTCTTTGTTCTCAACGTCAATGACGCCGTCGATGATTACATGGGAGACGTGAACGCCTTGCGGTCCAAATTCTCTCGCAGTGGACTGTTAGTGTGTGAGAAGATGGAGACGTAGGATGAGAAGGGAGCTTAGGATATAGAGGATGAAAGTGGAGATGTAGGATGAGAAGGGAGCTGATGAATAGAGGATGAGAAAGATGGATGAGACGTACCTCGGCCAGAGCCCGTAGACCCCACTTGCCGATGGCAAAGCCTGCGAAACCAGCTGAACCCTTCTTCGATGCAGTGGCGCCAGTGAATATGACGGTCCCCTTCTTGTTCTTGACTTGGGCTGGTAATACCTGGTGATGTAATGAGCTGATGGAGACGTGAGATGGTGTTTACCTCTTGAACGGAGATCAAGGCACCGAGAGTCGAAGATCTCAGAGCACCTTCTACGTCGGCTGTCTTCAGATCGAGGATTCCTCCACGTGCAAAACCGGATGCATTATAGACGAGCACCTATATGACGTCAGTGAGGTTGCATTGTAATGAACTGACCTCTGGATCGCCCAACTGCTCCCTGATGTCTGAGAAAGCTTTTCTCAGTGAAGACTCCTGAGTTACGTCTGCGGAAAATGATGCAACCTTGCCTTGGAAACTGGGGATAGATTTGATCTCGTCTTCAATGGACTTGGATTTGGAGGCCGTGCGACCGACTAATGCAACCGAGAATCCTTCCCTCGCGAATCTGTGTGACGATCAGGATGTGCATCACGCAGGAGACGAACCTCAGAGACACGGCTCTACCGGTGCCAGGACCAACTCCGATGATGGCTGCTATCTTGCTCATGTTTTTGGTGTGTTGGTGTGTTGTTGGAACGCCTTCAATTTATGCCTCACAGATCTGGCAATTATTTCGGCGATATCGGAGGCTGATGCCGTCATCTTGATGAGGTTGATGTCCGAAGTCCGTCGGGCAATGGAAAGCCCGCTCGTCTGTGGAAGCGGTGAAGCGATGAGAGGAGCCCCTGCATCTTCTTCAAGTTGGTGCACGGCGTGCATGTGTGTTGACATCATCATCACCAATCTCTTAAAATCGACAACAACATCGTCCAGCGTTCCCTTTATCTAATTTACCTTGTTGATGTTCCTCTTCGAAGTGACGTCACTGGCGGTGATCTGTCTTCTCGTGTGGTCCTTGAGCCCATAGTTCAACTTGCATCTCACTCCCAGCTCGTTGATCTGCTCGAGGGCCCAGTCTAAATCCTCTCGGCTGTGAGCGGCAGAGATACAGAAACGGATTCTGCTCAGCATGAGGGTCGTCACGGGGAAACCGACGACAACGATGGTGATCTGATGGACGTCAGCGGCTTTCCATCGCGATGACGATGTTGACTCACTCCTCTCTTCAACAGCTCGCGAGATAAGAAGCACATTTTAGACGGGTGATACACCATCATGGGCACGATCGGACTGTCATCATCTCCGATGACGTGGAAACCTGGTGCGGTGAGAGAAAGTTTAAAAGTGAATAAAAGGTGACTCACCCATCTTGGTCAGTCTGGCTCTAAAGTAGTTGGAGTTGTCGTGGAGGCTGTTGAGACGGACTTGTCCCTGCTCGGTTCCGTCGAGTCCTGCGATCAATTTGAGGGCAGAGAGGGCCTGCTGGGCGCAGGGAGGGGACATCGATGTGGCGTAGACGCTTCCGTAAGAAAGGGACTTTAGGTAACGAATGACTTCCTACAAACGTGTGAGACTCGTCTCTTCCATCATCATGGACGATGGTGATGGAGATGATGATGATGATCACCTCAGAGGATGCGATGTAGCCACCGACTGAACCGAAAGCCTTGGTGAAGGTTCCCATGAGAATATCTACGTTAGAAGGGTCTACACCCCAGTGTTCACAGACTCCTCTTCCAGTCTTGCCGAGGGCTCCAATGCTGTGGGCCTCGTCGACGTAGAGGTAAGCCTGAGAGGGTCAGATCTTCTGCCTCGTTGTAGACGCCGATGTGGCTGGTTGTAGACGGACTTCACCTTGTATCTCTTGGTCACGGCGAGGATCTCGGGCAGCTTGAGGATCTCACCCTCCATGGAGTAGACACCTGTTCGAATTAACGTCGACCCTACAATGTCGACAGTGCCTCACCCTCTACAACGACAAAAATTCTCTTCCAGGGAATTCTCGTTCTGGGCTGTCCCTCTAAAATGGAACCTCTCAAAACTCCCTCTAAATCGTGAGCATCTACAACGCTCCGTCAGTCTATCCTTCTTCCGAATTTTTCCTGCCCACCGTTGTGTTTGAAGACACGAATGGTAGCACCAGAGTCTCTGGATCCACAGACGATGGAGGCGTGGTTGAGAGTGTCCGAGATGATGAGGTTGCCTCTGCCGGAAGCCAGGGCGGGCAGAACGGTAGAGTTGGTGGCATAGCCCATGCCCACCACAAGGGCCGCTGGCTTGCCGATGTAATGGGCGACGAGCTTCTCCAGTTCATCGACGACGACGTGATTACCTGATGGACGATGAGAAGATGGGGAGAAGAGGACAAGATGATGGAGAGATGGAGAGGGCATGGTGTGTGGCACGTCTATCGAGAGTGATGGAAGATGGGGGAGATGAGAAGATGGAGAGGAGGGGTACCTGCTTCTAGACGAGGAGAACCCGTGGCGAATGACAGACGACGGATGGAATCTTCGACAGAATCGATGACGGGTCCGTCGTTCTCGGCGAACCCGAGATAGTTGTAAGAACACAGGTTGAAGCAGGTTCTGTTCTCTCCCGTGAATCTGCAATCACGATCAGCGATACGATGAGATGCAAGGGGGGAGGGTCCTCACTTGTATGTGGCATTGCCATCGTCTGATTCTCTGATCATGACATCGATGTAAGCACCCGGTTTGGTAGAGATGGGTCTCTCGAAGAGATCACGGATACGTTGGTAGTTTCTTCGGAGCCAGAAGATGTCCAGTGGTTTGAAGAGAGGGGCATATCCTGCAGACGATTAACCGATACGATATAAAACTGGGGAACTCGACAATGGAGGAAGGAATTCTCACCCTTCTTGTTGGGGACGAAGCCCTTGATGAAACCGAAACGAATGAGTAACTGCCGGCCATCAGATGGATTAATGGTCACGCGGTTCCATTACCTTCTCCGTCCATTCTCTTCCGTACCCGCAGACCAGAATGATTCCGTAACACAAGTAGATGAGTGCGATGTCTAAGAAGGAGACGTGCTCCTCGAAGATGTCTTCGATAGAGGGTTTCGTCACAGATGCCTCTACGGTAGTCTATGAAACGACGTCAGACCCCTCTCATCTCTCGCATGCGACCTCCCACCTTCTCCCCGTGGCTATCTTCGAAGGAAATCTGATCCTCGACCGGCAGTTCCTGTTTCTGTTTGGGGGATGCAGCGTGTCCATTGGACTGCTTCTGATTGTCCACCTTCTTCTTTCTGTTCTTTGCCTTGTCTGCTCCCATGATGATGCGCCAAGCGTTCTGTGGCTGGCAGCGGGTGGTTGGGTGAGCGAGAGATTCGGGTGAAAACTGGTGTCTCTACAAGCGGTTTTGTTATGGCTTGTGTCGCCAGTGGGGGCATATTTCCAGCCCGGTCCATCAGCCAGCGGTCTACTCTGTGAGAGAAGAGAAGATAGAGGGGAGAGACACAGGGACTCAACTTATATTTCGTATTTTTAGACAATCGGAACGCAAGAGGAAAAGTAGATTTTCCCATCGACACACAGACCAGCCAGCATGTTAGAGTGGAAGATCGTTGTATTGGGTGGCGGAGGTGTCGGTGAGACCATCTGCTACTCATACGACCTCTGAATCCAGCCAGGCAAATCTGCATTTACTATCCAATATATACACAATCGCTTCGTAGATAGATACGATCCAACGATAGAGGATCTTTATAGAAAAACGGTTGAACTGGATGGAAAGCAATACATGGTAGAGATCTTAGACACGGCCGGGCAGGTCGGGATCCTCTACGGAGATTGAATGGAGGCTGACCTCCACAGGAAACTTTCATGTCCATGCGCGATCTTTATTTGCGGAGTGGCCATGCATTTTTACTGGTCTACTCGATCACGTCCTCTACGAGCTTACAGGAGATTTCTACCCTCCCGTCTCAGGTGAAGATGTCTCCATTTCCCATCTTCCCTCGGGTTCACCACGGTTTCCCATTCTGACTCCATCTCAGATCCGTGTCTTAAAAGAGACCGACAAGGTGAAAACCACTCCGAGCCACTCCTCTCTCCCTCCTCATCTCAACTATTCCATTATGATGTCATGATATGTATCATCACGTTCATCCTCTCATCTTCCACAGTGCCCCATCGTTGTGGTGGGAAACAAATCTGATTTAGAGGGCGAGAGAAAGGTTCCAACTTCTCAAGGCGAGAGTTGGGCCAAGTCAGTCAGCTGTACCTTCTTCGAGTCCTCTGCAAAGAATCGCGTCAACGTCGATGAAGTGAGTCCTCTCCCTCTCTCGATGACGATCCTCATCCACGTCAGGTCTTCTTAAAGATCATCAAGCTGCTCGATCAGATCCACACGGGTGATAGACCTAAGAAAAAGAAGGGAGGTTGTGTGTTGGTCTGAGGGCTATGGGGTGAACACATCATGAACCGTCGCGGCCCAAGCTTGTAGAGCACACGCGTGGGATATTTCTTAGGCAAGATCCGCGACGAATAAATTCACAGAAACGATTTTTTCTTCTTTTTATTTTCTCTTCTGACACCGACTGAAGTGAAAAGGATTAGAGGTGAGGAGTTCACGGTTTGTCATGCCAGAGTCGACCGTCTGGTATACGATCGTGAAGAAGAGAGTGGCCTTCATGTCTTTCAATTGGGCATCCACCTTTGCATCGTGAGCTGATGGACGGGATGCATCTTCACCTTCAAACCCACGGGCGATGTCTGTCCTCTTTCCACGTCGAATAATATCTTCTTACCATCTACACCGATGAGACACTCCTGTTCTTTCGGGGGTAAGATGATGCCATCGACATCAGCCAACAAGATGGTGACGATACACTGTACGAGACGGCCTCGAAGAGGAGAGTTCTATAGAGTTTGAGATGGATATGGAAGATGCTGCACCTCTTCGAAGACCACAGTCGGCCGCGGCTGAAGGAATCTACACTCGTCCTTGTAAGACTTTCTCTGTGTGTCTCGTATTGGTTTCAGCAGCCGAAAGTTATGGAGTGCTGGTGTTGGAATATGCATTGTGGGGTAGACAAAGGGGGACAGGAGGAGTGGAAGATATGATACGTGCGAGTTTCCACCCATCATGTACGAAGAGTTTCCAATATTGGAGGCGTTTAAGAGGTCGCCATTCAGATTCGAATGCTCCTCCCATTGTCTATCCGTCTGGGATGATATCGATAGACTATCTTGTGATATATACAGTCCCCCTGCATTCGAAAGAGGATGGTTGAGCTGTTGCGTCGCGGTGATGAAGGCCCCTCCTCGGTCCATTGGCGGGCGAATTTGAGAGCCGCCTTGCCCATACTGGTTGTATTGTCAATCTCTAGTTAGTACGCACCAACCCGTGTGAATCATCTAACCGAATCTTTCTGATGGATGGGAACAGAATAATAGCTCCGAACAGAGAAATAACAGATTTTAAGGTGGTGGTGCCGTCGCAGAGCTCAACACCAGCACGCCGCTCGTGGGTCTGCGGCCGCCACGGTAACACTCGTTGCCCTACGGCCAATCGTCCAAGCCGAAAAGCTTCTTGCCCAGGTCTGTGAGCGGTATGTCACGGGTTAACTTCTCTACGGTTGTCTTCCTGATATCCTCGCCGGGCTTGCCCGCCTGCGACGGAAACATCTGAGATGAGATCAGATGACGTGATGGCGTGGAGGTCTACAAGCGTCTCACCTTGATGTATTGGTTGATGCGGAATCGGTCGCTGTTGTTCGGGAAGTTGCAGTGCTGGGGAGGGGTCAGAGGTTACATGATGCCATGCGACATCTCACGGGTTGTTCTGACCTCCAGACAACGAGTGAGCCCGCGCGAGCGCTGATCTTCTGTATCTGTTTTTCCATGGGGTCTCCTGATGGAACACTGACAAAGTCTAATCTGGATCCTGCATTCTCGCAGTAGTCGGTGTCCTTTGTGAGTTCGACCCATTCTTTCAAGTGATGATGGAAACCAGAGACGGTGCAGAAACCGAATGGGGGGTCAGATGACCGTGATGAACATTGTCATATCACCTCCATCGTCTTCGGTAGATTCGGTCAGACAGACCAGTCCTTGAAGTTTGAGAGCCCCCTCGTTCTTGCTGCCGTTGTTCTCGGTGATGAAACCCTCAAAGGTGTATTCTTTTCCTCTTCCAGTCAACAACCAGTTCCAGGGGTTGAGATCCCAATGAAGCCACACTGCGGCGGACTTCCATGAGGGTTTATCCTCTAAGATGGTCTCTCCATCTTTTTGTGTCGGAACGTTGACGGTGGGTCTCATCACCCCCCAGCGATCGACGGACACCCACAGACGCTCTGTTTGCATGAGAGTCTTGTAGACTTGATAGAGTCTTGGATTCTGTCGATTCTTCCACGCCATTGGACCGATGGCTTCCGAATCACCCAAGATGCCCAACTTACGGACGGCAGACTGTCGCATTGAGAAGACATAGAAGACATTACGAAACGAATCACCGGCCACAGATCATCTCCCCACGTATTGGGATCATTTCGATCGACCTGATTTGATTAGATGTTGTGGATAGTGGATGGATGGACGCACCTTCTTGTTTTCGAAGCCCCAGGTCTGAGACTCGATCTGATTCCACACCTCTTCGACGCTCTACGTTCTTCAGTCGATTTTCTATGTAATGTCTCCTCACAGCCGCTATGTCTTCTTGATTGAGAATGCCATTAACAACAACAAATCCGTATTTGTCAAAGAAGGCCATGTACTCTGCCTCTTGATCTATATTGAACGACTGGACGAAACCTTCTTCATCTTTCGGCGCACTGTTCACAGGAAACTCTTTGAACACTCGATCGATCGATACCGTCTCTTTCTTTACCTGCGATTCCTCTCTCTGTCGCTCCGCCTTCGATGATGTTCCTCCCATTGTTGTTTGCCTGTTGGCGACAAATTCACCGTTCAGCGAACTTATAAATGAACATTTATCATTTAAAAATAAATCGGCGCTCAATCCAAAGATATTTTCATACCCGCAGAAAGCAGCGCTTTAAGAACAGCGAAAGATATGGAAGTCTAGAACGTACTGGCAGTACTCATAAGCAGCTTACTTATATCGTAAGACTTACTCCCTGCAGAGATATAACACAAGGAGAGAGCATTCCAAAGTCGATCGAGCGTGTTCCTGTGGTCCACCTGAACACCCCATAGCTGACAAGCCGGAGGATCCAACCGCAGGATATTTCCATCTTCAAGATAAGAAAACACAAGTGTCTGTTGGGTCCTCTTTGTCTGTGGTCTATAGCGATTGACCCGTATTGACCTGCCACCTGTGGTATGTGGGAACATCTCCTTTCCTCATATTGCGTCATACGAACGATCACCTTCAATCTATCACTAAGACCCCACCAAGAGACTCAGGTCAAATCTCCCAGCTTAAATGTCAATTCAGTTCCATCTCGCGCCACGTATGATCACGAGAAGCTTGCGGTAAGATATGGCATACGCTAGAAAATATGTCAGTACACGTACTGACACCGAGGTACTCGGCTGTACGTTTTCCTCTCCTGTACACCGAAAGAGATTTTGCACAAGGACGGAGACGCGGAACTGAGAGTCGTCATCTGCCGCAGAAATTCAAACTTGAGACGACACCGATGATGGAACCACAACTGAGACGCCACCTGAAGAACAATCGAAACCGTGACGACGGCAGGAGTAAAGAGAGAAGAACTACACCCGAACAACAGGCCAGGCTAAATGCTGCCTACGAGATGAACAACCGAATGGACGATAGAGGGGATTTGGTTGTCCTGGCAGAGGAGCTGGGTTTATCTGAGAGGAGAGTCAGGACGTGGTTTCAGAACAAGAGAGCTAAGGTGACCAGATACTCTATTCTGCATTTGTCTGATATCAGACATTAATCCATTAACCGTGTTCAATGGTTGATATGATCTCTCAGGAGAGGAGAAGGGAGAGAGACGAGGAATGCTTGAAGAGGATACAGTCAGAGTTTCCATGTACAAATATACCAAAGATGAAATTGGCCTTCATCATCAATTGAAGACGGCACCACTGCACAGACGAGGACGCATGAACAAAAATGAGCTATAAATTTTGAACGGAATAATGTGTCGATCACAGTCAAGGCACACGACAAGCAGCGCCTGATGTCGAATGAGCTCGAGAGATTGTCTCGATCGTTCTTCAATATCAATTGAACCGACGAAAACGATGTATTAGCAATTATTTTATAGAGCAAAGAGGATGGTGAGCACGAGCAGAACGCCGGATGCGATCGTCTTGATACCAAGTGAGTCATTGTGAGGGTATGGTAACGTTGATGTCTGCACATCAGAGCAGCTGTAATACTGATCTCCATAGGTGTCCGTGAAGATGGCTTGTATGGTGATTGACGTCGAAGATGGCGCGGTGAACTTATAAGTTGTCACGGTGTTGTTGCCGCCTGATACATCGATGCTGGTCATAGGAGTGTAGGCGAAATTGTTGTCGGCCGTAGTCTGTCTTGTTTCAGTTGCTTGACATAATGTGACTGTTTGTGATGGATGTGGAATCATGCATCATATCTCGAGCACTCACGGAGAAGGTGAAATATCCTATGGTGAGATTGCCAGCACCCGACAGGAATGTTGCATTGTAAGATGTGCCCGCCTTGATTACGGTCAAATTTGATAATTGAGAGCTTCCACAAGGGCCAATTGTGGACGATATCGCATCACAAGCGCTCAGTGTGCAATTGTTGCGAGCAGTTGGCTGAATGATGCCAAAATCGACCGCCGATGCGATGCAGATGACACAGAAGAGGAGAAGAGAGTGTGACATCATCTCGGCTGTGTCGGTGATGTGAAGATGGATGTTCCAAAAAATGGGAAAGTGACGTCCGCAGAGGAGAATTCGGGCGTCGACATACGGGCGCGGAATCGGAGGTCTCTGAAGAGCGAGGAGGTATAATTCCGAACCTCCATCAACTCCATCGGACGTGCGCATTGTAAGAGGATCAATTTCTCCTGGGCGGCCCATTTCGATGTCCATGATGTTCATGACTCAAGAAAATGTCATCGTACGAACACAGTCTTCAACCGATCTTCATCACCCGTCACAAGACTCTCCTGCTCAACGAAGATGAAGGAGTTTCACGATATTGAGGTGAATTGTATGTATTACAACAGGGTTTAGAAAGAACCAGCACCAGCACCCTTGAAGAAGTTGAGAGCGTCGAAGCGGTTCTCAGTGCCACCAACAAAGTTGCCGAGAATGTTAAGGTCGCGAATGAACTGGACATCCTCAAAATCAAAGTCGAAGGCGTTGTCGGAGAAGCTGCTGAACTTGTCGGCCATCAGACGCTCTATGAAAGAAGCACGAGTGGTTTCGGAGTTCAAGTTTCTCTTCAGGGCTGAGATATGTCAGTCGACGATGGTGGAGAACCTCTCACGATTGGTGACCTTCTTCATGCTCATGATGCGGTCGATCGCCTTCATGAGGGCGGCAGTCTGCTGATCGGCACCGACATCGGGGAAAGATCTCTTACCAAAGCCTGAAGATGGTCAGATACGGAGGATTGACTCTCTTACCGGCAAAATCTCCTCCGAAGATGTTGACAAAGTCGAGGCGGTTCTTCTTCCCTCCCAGGAAGTTGCTGACGACGTTCACGTCCTCTATGAAGGAGTGATGATCATCGCTGTCAGTTTCTCTGATCATGGAGGCAAAGCTGGCGAATCTAGCGATCTCCTCAGCTGTCGGAGGTTCAATGGGTGCAGAAGCGGACACGACGCAGAAGAGAGCCATGCAGGCAGCGAAGATGGTGAAGGTTTTCATTGTAGTAGGTACGGTGTTGTGAAATGTGTTGTCGATCGAATGATTTAGATGAGAAGGACACCATGGACGCGTCCGCACCAGGGGATGGAGGACCTTCCACGTAACGGGTGATTCTTTGCGTAAAAGATGCGTCTAGCAACAACGAGGCGACAGGTGGATAATGATGGATCATTTCGTTTGGATTTCGATCAGTGGACGATGAGAAGACGGGTGACACTGTGAGGTTGTTGATCGAAATGGAAAGAAAATGGTCGATTTATTTATTGACAGCGGAGAGACACATCACATCATCACACCCACGATGGAGGGGATGGAGGGAGAGAGACAACATCTAGTACAGACGATCGTAGACGAACTATATTCACAAGAACAAAAGACGCACGATAAAACATGGTGGAAAGTCATACATGCACTAGCATTTCTAACCGGAGGCATCACTTTCGTCATCGGTACTGGTTGCTACTTCCCTTACGACTATAATTGGACTCTCGGCTTCAAGATCGCTGGTATATCGTACACCATCGGCTCTGCTGGCTTCTTAACCGTGGACGTCTTAGAATTCTTCACTTTCACGGAAGACAGATGGCTACGCCTCAACATCTTCGCATCAGCGACCGGCTCTTTATGCTATCTGATCGGTTCCCTCTTCTTCATTCCCGAGTTGCAATCTCTATCCCACGGTTCAGACGTGGGCGTTTGGGGTTTTATCCTTGGCTCGGCTTTCATCGCTGCGTCTCAGTTCTGCAAGGTCATTCGTATCATCAGAGAGAAACCCATCGACTCGTCGGCCATCGGAGTAGAAGGAGGAGCATTTCTGGGAGCCGCTTTCTTCTTGGTCGGCACCATCTTATTTCGCGATGGACTAGTGGTGGCATCGAGGGAGTACGTGGAGGTGCTGGTACTGTGGATACTGGGAAGCATATTCTTCACCGTGGGTGGCATATTCTTGACCATACGCCACGCTTGTATGGGAAAATGAACAACTGAACCACGATTAACTCCGATCATGCATGCATCTTCATCGTGAACTCAAGTGGTGACGGTGTTGTGATGATTTTTTCGATCGATTTATTTTACAAAGCCAATGCGATGATGAACATGATCGGAAGTATGACTCCAAATTCGATCAGAACTGCCTCTCCACTATCTTGTCTCCTTCCTGTGTGTGGTTGTGTAGCGGAAGGTTGAACAGTCGAGCTCTCAATCACGGCAGTGGTAGGATCTCGGCTATAGAAAGAGGACGACAAAGTGGACAACCAGGTGGAAATGGTTTCAGAAGTGGAGGAGATCGTCTCTGCAGGTTGGGCTGCATTGCGTGGCTGGCAGATCGGATAAGTGCTATTTCCGATACTGGTGATGCAGTAGGTGTCCGGTGCGCAGCATGAGAAGAAGCTCGAGGACTGACAGATCTCATGAGAGATCGGACAGACAACCCACAAGTTCGAGGAAGAGCTGTAGGAGCATTTTCCCTCTTCGATGTCATAGCACGAGCCGAAGACATCGGTACCGTTGGTGGCGGTTGCGTTGTAGACGTAGCCCGAGCAGAAGGCACGATTGGCCAGACAGCCGCAGAAACCAGAAGTGGGGTAGGTAGGACAGCACCTTGTAGAGATACGATTGCCTGATAGACGTGAGAAGGGAGTTGACGCATCGTCTCATTCACCCATGCAAGTCGAGGATGATGCACAGCAGTTACAGCAGGTACTGTTCGAAGACGGACATTGAGCCTTGCATTCGTTGTCTGTGGAAGGAATGGCCAGGTGATACTGGGCCAGGGTGAAGGAGATGGCCAATAGGAGGAAGAAGGTTCGTGTGTTCATCGTAGCACTTATTGTGGATTGTGATAGAGTTGTGATCCAACCTTGCTCCCTAATATTGGTTGGACTATAAGGTGAGGTGGAAGAAGGTGACACTGGTCAGTCATTCCATCTTCCAAACGCATGGAGGGACCGTATCCTTTTTATGGACGACATGAGTACCGCTCACCCATACAATTGTCTGTTGTGTCGGGGGGATGCATCCAGTCAAGACATCTTGACCTGATGTCACAGACACACCGTTTCGGATCAACGAATCACACGTTCGACGAACCGATGTGGATGATCCATCAAAAGAAATCGGAAGATGGGGAATGCAAACACTTCACAGAGCCGCATCAACTTCAACCTCCTAGGATCCGATGTCATTCGTTGCATCTTGAAGCAGCTTCCATATGATGATTTACTACCCGCCAGTCGAGTCTGCAAATTGTGGAAAAACCTGGTGAGAATAACAACATTGGCAGTAATTGATGTTGATTGCAAGGTGGCTGAGTTCTACGGACCCGATCGGATGATTGGAGATACGCTTCCTCTGCAATTGGCAGTAGACACGAAGAACGTCCGTTGGGCGAATCAGCTTCTGAATGATAAGATGACCGTTAAGAATCGTAAGCACTCTTGGAGATGCGCCTCTGAATTCCTTCAGAAGCCATCTTCCTGAAAGCCTTCTCGCTAGAAGACATGCAAGACGTCTTCCTCGATCATTTCGATCTCCCATGGACAGCCGAAATCACTGCACGTGTCATCAACATCGGTTGCTTCCACGCTTGGAAGAAGGGGTATCGAGCGGCGTTAGACCATGGCGACCGCCAGGTCATCTTCAAGTCTTTCGTTCATGTGGCCGAGAAGGATTGGAAAGATCACATCAAGCTCTATTTGAAATCAAAAGTGAGCTGCCCACTCTGGAAAGACAGAGCTCTCATCTTCCACAGACTTTCGACACGATCCATTGGGATGAATACAGCATCATCAGGGGCTCCATCAACTTGCCCACCTTCTCTAAACGAGACAGAGAGCTGATCGATGGTCGGCGGTGCGGCACTGCTGAGGTCGGTCCCATCGTACGAGTGGACTCACCCACCCTCGATGATGTCGTCAGACAACCACAACCTGCGACGTGGCAACATCATGATTACGGTACAGACACCGGATCCTCTCTGAGTCGATCCTCTTCGACCGACGAGATCCAGTGGTCGTGAGATGATGAATGGAACTTGAGCAAGTTGATAAATTGTATTTAAGCATCACACTTGATTTGAATCATGATTGGACATTGGGATCACATAACTTCTGCACGTGAACTACAGATATACTATTGAAGAGGAATGATACAAAATCTACATCTATTCACAACATGTTTCTTGTTTCTGCGTTGCCATATATCTTCTTCGTCTTATAGCTCTTCTTGCCGCTCCCCAGAGCAAAAACGTTCGATCTCAGAGTGACTTGATGCGCTGTTCCATCTTTGGTACTGTACTCGATGATGAATCCCAGCATAACCCTCGATTCCCCCAGCATCCAGTGGATCTGTCTCCATTAGACTTCGTCTCCATCTTATTCACCTTCAAACAGAACGGAGGAGAGCGGCACTTGTGCAAATCCATCTCCATCTCTAAAGCATCCGGTGGACCCTTCAGATATTGCTGCTCCCTAACGTTGAGAGGGCTCCCTTGTGAATCGAATAATTGAACCCTCACGGTGCATTTGGTGATGTCCGCGGCCAGTTGACTCTGTCTAAATTCAACATCACACTTCGCATTGCAATGTCTCACATTGTGTAGGACGATTACCGGCCGTGGAATGAGAAACCGATTCTCGTTATCGTATGACCTCCTCTGAACTGCTGACATGGGATGCAACAACGTGAAGTCTTCTATCGTCGCCGGCGGGCATGTTAGCGTCTTTCCTTCATTTTCCTGTAGAGCTGTCCACAGCTCATCGATCCAACACATGATAGTGTCTAAAGGCAACATCTCTTGATAAGAAACCATTGCACTCGTGATTGCCCACACCTCTCTCCTTCCCCCCTGCATTCGCGTGCGGTTGTCAGTTGTCGCTACTTACTTATGATTCGCCCACCTATTGCGGGTTTTCTGACAGTTTTCTGGAAGCATCATGGAATCTTTTCGGCGGTCGCCATGGCAACTGGGGCGGATTAGAACAGTGATGGAAACGAAACCACGAGAAGGTGACGCACGTGACCAGCGTGACGTAGCAGCCACACAGAGGCAGGAGATAAGGGGGGTCAACGCGAGCCTATGACCCAAAGTGGGCACCTCGGTGGAGCGTGTAACGAGGGAGATGAGTTGATAGTAGGTGTCGGTTTTGTTTGGTGTGATACATGTTTTGTTTGGTGTGATACATGTTTTGTTTGGTGTGATACATCTCCGGGGTAAAGACACGTCAGCACAGGGTTCCATTGGAAGATAAAAATACGTAAGGTGGCAAACGCATCATCATCGACCACTCGATCGTTTACATTCATTCGCTCATTGCATCCATCTCATCGTCCCTCAGCTGCTGACGGCACTCCTTCAGTAACTTGATCACTTCTTCGTTCGCCCTGCGTTCTCTCATCAGACCAACGTCAGAGGAGTTAAGAGCTCACGTGTCTGTGCTCTTGATCTGATCCCTGCGGTTGTCTCTCTGTTGCTCCATGAGAGAGATGAGAGTCTGTCTGGCCTGGTGTGGCCGGTAGCTGTTGATGAGGTGGTGCATGTTGAGAAGGATAGTGTGTAGGTCCCCGATCTTCTGCTCGTACTGCGGACGTCATTTCGAATCCCACTCTCGTCGATTTTTTTCACCTGCTCGGGTTCATGGATGAGGTAAGTGATCAGCTCGATGTATTTCATGGCGAGAGACTTGTTCAGCTTGTTCAGCTCTTGCACATGATCTGAATCGTAATCAGGATGATGATGATGTGTGTGTCGGTCTCACTCGTGTCGGTGAGGGAGTAGAGTTGTGTGGAGGGTTCTAATGGTACGTTCTCGTCGCGAGTCTGGATGATGTCAGATATGGTGTCGGTGATGTGAAGATCACCGTGTATAGTCTTCCGAACATAGAATAAGTGTCTTCGGGTGGCGGCGGAGCAGATGGTGGTGGTTCTACACGCTCACCCTCTTGTGGAGGTACCTGTTGATAATCAGAATGATGAAATGGATAAAGAGGCATACCTTTCCCAGATTCACATCAGTGTATAATTTGTAGAAGCCTGGAGGAGGCGGAAGTGAAGAGACGAGACGCGTCTGTCCTGTAATGCCACATGAGCAGTGAAAGAGAATGAGGAGTTGACGCCGATGTATGAGACGACTCTAAAAGAAACTACTTACCTTCATCCATTTCTGTAGTTCAAAGATCACATCACATCACCTGAAAAAATTTCGGAGAACATTCACCAGGCCAACATCAGATCATCACCATTCACACATACTACAGACATGTCAAAGACACTAGCTGACGAGTTTATGGACGATTTTGGAGAGGAGGAGGGAGAGGAGGAAGAACAGACGGAAGAGACGAAGGAAGAGGAAGAAGAAGAGGAAGACCCAGAAATGAAAGACATTGTCGCCGAAGATCCTTCCACCATGCAGGTTGAACTACCTTCTGCAGCCGAAATCAAACAGATCACAAAGTTAGCTTACGGTGCTAGACTGAAGAACCTCGTCGCTGTGAGTCATTCTGCAAATCACCCACACATGTCTCACATTTCACAGAAAATCGAAACAGAGATCACACCGGGGCTCAGTAAACTGTCCTCCGAAGAAGAGTATGATCTCATCGTCGATGCCAACAACATGGCCGTCGAAATCACAGACGATATCACTCGCATCCACAAGTTTGTGCAGGATAGATACGCCAAAAAGTTCCCCGAACTCAGTAACATTGTCTTCAATCCTCTCGATTACGCCAGAGTCGTTCAGAGGCTCGGTAATGAAGAAGATTTGACCAAGGTGGCGATCCTTTTCCCTCCCATTTAGACTCCGCATCGACTGATGCGAACAGATCGACCTCTCAGACATCCTTCCATCGGCAACCATCATGGTGTTGACTGTGACTGCCACGACCACACAGGGAGAACCATTGGCAGAAGAAGAACTGAAGACAGTCATGGATGCCGTCACCGCTTCCTTCGCCCTCGATGAGTCTCGAACCAAGGTGAGATCATCACCATCATTGATGCATCCTCATCATCATCCATCACACATCACCATCATCGATGCATCCTCACCCTCGTCCATCATTCTCCATCTCCCGCACACATGACCGATAAAGCATCCATCACCATCTCACCATCACAGATCGTCACCTACGTCGAGAGCCGCATGAACAAGATCGCACCGAGTCTATCCATCCTCCTCGGCACCGGCGTCGCCGCCAAGATCATGTCTGCCGCGGGAGGCCTCTCTGCCCTGTCTAAACTGCCCGCCGGCACCATCATGAGTTTGGGTAGAAACAGAAAATCGATTCCCGGCCTGGCTTCCACGGTGGCCAGCCGACACATTGGTTTCATCAACGAGACCGAAGTCGTAACGAAGGCACCTCCACCTCTTAAGACAAGGGCCCTCCGTCTCATCATCGGGAGGACGGCCTTGTGTGCGAGAGCCGATGCACATCGAGCCGGACCATCCGTGGGGGACAAGTATCGATCTGAAATCGAGAGGGTGAGATGAGATATAGAGGATGGAGAGTAGTGACCGTGTGTAGAAATTAGAGAAGGCACAGGAACCACCTCCACCGAAAGCACCGAAGCCACTTCCAGTTCCAGACGATCGACCGAGAAAGAGGAGAGGAGGAAGGAAGTGAGTTGTAGTGTGACCTCTCTCTGACTCACGTGTCTTCAGGATCAGAAGATTCAAGGAGAAGTACCAAGTGACCGAGTTGAGGAAGCAGGCGAATCGTCTCGCTTTCGGTGTAGAAGAATCAACCGTGGGAAATAACATGAAGAGTCTTGGAATGTTAACCGGTGCATCCGGCAAGGTAGCCCTTCGTTTATTCTCTTTTATTGTTTCCTAACGTAGGACAGGTCCGTCTGACCGCAGAGGACAAGGGTCTGTTGAAGAAGCAACAGAAGGCGAGGACGTACAGCGGTAGCTCTGGTAACACTTCCGGTCTCTCTTCTTCTCTCGCCTTCACTTCTGGCCAGGAGATGCAGCTGCCCGAGCCCCCGCAGCTGAAGAAGGTCAAGTTGACTCCGGGAACGGACAGTTACTTTGGTGGTGGTACCATGTCCTTTATCAATAAGAACGCTTGATCTCTTCTTCTATTATCCTTCATCTCCTTCTCTATCGCTTCATCCCCTCTTCTATTTATGCTTAATCTCCTCTTCTATTTATGCTTAATCTCCTCTTCTATTTATGCTTAATATCCTTTTCTATCGCTTCATCTCTTGATCTTCTTTTATATTTTCAGCTTCAGAAGGCCCTCTTGCAGTGGGGACACAGCTCGATGGCGTCTCCATTCGTCTCTCTCGTCTCTTCCTCCTTGGCTTCTCCTTCTTCTTTCTCCTGTCACGATGTCACGTGCGTTCTATCCTACAGACAATGGTGTATAGATGATGGTGGTCTATGTCTTCACCTCTTCGCTGTCGTCGTTGCTGAAAAAATCTTCGCTGGAGGAAGAAGAAGACTCTACAGCTTCACCTCGCAGGATCTTTGCCTTCTTTTCCGCCTTCTTTCGTTTCAACTTTTCTTTTCTCTGTTCGATAAACTTCTCTCCCACTTGATTCATCAGTCTATCACATTCAAATTGTTTCATATCAGATGATACATTTACATGTCTTATCGTGACATGTTCTATCCACATGAAAGGTTCATATTCATGTACAGATTTCGAACGCACCTGACTCGAAGCCCCAGCCTAACAGACCGGCAGGCACTGCAAATACAGCTACAGAGAACACGGCGGTCACGGCCGTCACCCATTTACCTGCGTACGTAACTGCGATTTTCGTCAGAATTTCGATCGAATTTCTCGTGATCTCACGCTCTGCATCTTCTGGTATTCCTTGAGCGGTGAGCATGAGTACAGAAGTGTACATTGTAGCTGGAATCGATCCATATCTGTCACCATCATCAGTGATCATTTCTTTTTTCCAGTTCCATCCTTTTCTTTGTCATCTTTCCATTTCTTTCACTCGTTTTTTCTATCCCTCTCTCGTCTTTCACATCTGTTTTTTCTCACCTCGGGTGATTTGTATCTCTCTGTGCAAAGTATAGAGCAGTGGAAGTACAGATGAAGAGGATGACTAAGATGAAGCCGGTAGTGATGAGAACCTCTCGATTCTGAAGGACCACAAGACGTAAGATCTGATGATGGTGAGTGATCCGAATGCGATCATCACAGTTCTCACCTTCAGGGCGTGCGTGTATTTCTCAGCTTTGAAGAGACGAAAGACTCTGAAGATTCGAATGGCTGAGGAAAAATGCAACAGATCGAACTGATCAAAGGTGAGACGATGTTCGATGATGGTGTCTCGTGTGATCCCGGTGATCACGGATGACTCACATCGAAAGCAGTTACCACCCAGAACGGAATGATGGACAACAGATCGATGATGGACATTGGCTTGAGACAGAACATCACTCTCCCTGCGTGCAGGTGTCGGTGTCGATTCGGTGTTAGACATTTGACTTACCCAGAATGGGACCCTTCTTCTTAAATCTCTTCCTCTCTGTGCAGACCCAAAGACGTAGAGTAAACTCGAAGGTGAAGATGGAGATGGAAACGATCTCAAAGATGTCGAAGGCTCTCCCCCACGTTCGATCGATACTCTCTTCAGTGGAAAGAATGAAGAGGATGACATTGGTGGCGATCAGTAACTGTGGATGTGAGAGGGAGTGTGGGGAATCATCTCACTAGAATAAAAGATTCTATGATCGTATCCCAAGGTTTCAGACCTCCCTCCATCAGACGATACAGTAGATTCTTCCATCGACTAGTTGGAATATAAATCTCTTCGTAGAACACAGACGGTGTTGTGATATCAAATGTCTCACTGATATCGATTTGCAACAGGTTTCGCTTCTATAGAGATCGATACATCGTCATTCGGTCGTCGTAAGAGTGGCGTGTTCTCTGCGCTCATGTTGATCGCCCTCGAGTGGTTCCTCATTCACTGACAAACCCCGTCTCAACGATCGCAGATTAGAAATTTCAACCTGCGAATGAAAGGGAACACCACGATGAGAAGAACAAAGAATTGAGAGGTTTCGACGCTGTTTTCACTCTGAATGTAAAGATGGCCGAGTTTTATTGTATTGATGATCGTTCGTGATCGTCATCTCGTGAGTGCATCTGTCGGATGATCTCTCCATCAGCTTCCCTCTTTCGCGTTCATGAACGTCTGTCGTCGGTGAGAAACATCCATAGACCTGATCCTTCATCACTCACCCTTCCCATGAGCCTCAATGCCTCTAATCTTCGCTTCCGTGTCTCTCTGTCTAAATTCTTGTCGTTCAAAACTCTATCGCACACCTTTCCATGTGTCACCATCGCATCATCATCACCATCGATCACCTGTCTCAGTGTGGCTTCCATCTCCAATTTGCTGAACTTCCAGACGCAAGTCTTTGTATCGGATTCAAACAGCTTAGCCTCCGTCGCTCTCCTCTGCTCTTCATCCATCTTCTCTAGCTGTTCTCGTCTAAATAAAACGAAATAAAACCACGATATCTCACTTCTTTCGTTTGGTTCTGCAATTTCACCGCAGCAGCGATGGCAGAGAAGGTTGTGCCAAGCGTATGTGCTTTCCCTGAGAATTCTGCGGTGAAGCCAAAGAAGCCACCACCGGCCTTCGCTGCCTCTTGGTCGTAGATGTATCCAATCAATTTGAGTATCTCTACACCGTACGATTCTCCCTGCACCACGTCACACAGATGTCTTTAAAGGTCCTTCACCTTCAGCTCGTTAACGATGATATCTGCGTCTTGCTGGAAGGCCTTGACGTCGCCGACTACGTACGTGTTCAATCGCTCGATCAATTTCACGGACAACCGTTCGACCTGGAGAGATTAAAATCGCGCGAAAATGATTTATATTCACCTTCTCTGCGATCAGTTGCTCGTTCTGTTCGGGTAGTGTGGCGTTACCGTCCATGGCAGAGTGGATCATCAGTTCCTCACCTTCACCATCTTCAGTCGGATGATGGATACAAGGTGAGCTCACCGATGAAGTCTTTGAATCGTCCACCACCGAATAGATTGGAGAAGAAGTCTTTGGCGTTCTGGAAGCCTCCATCGGGTTCGACTCCCTTCTTACCGTATCTGTGCCACATCAGTCGTTGGATTCATTCATCGTGGACTCACTTGTCGTATTTCTCTTTCAAGCCGGGATCAGAAAGGACTTGATAAGCTTCACTCAGTTGTTTGAACTGCTATGGATGAGATTACGATTCGAGGCAAGGATGTCACCTTCAGCTCTGCATCTGGATCATCTGGATGTTTATCCGGGTGACATGACCTGGCCGCCTTGTAGTATCCTTTCTATGAAGGTTCAGTGTTGATCTTAATATTCCATTCACCTTGATATCTTCGGCGGTGGCGTCCGGTGTGATTCCTAATACGTCATAATAGGCTGTGTCTTTAGTATTAGAGTCCGTCGTACTCTTTCCAAAGGTTGAGCTGTCGCGAAATGAAGACTGATATGATGCATCAGTTTACGTTTAAGAAAGTGAAGAGAAGGAAATAAGATCATCGTAGGATGGTGTGGCATCCTCAAGAGAGTGTACGAGTGAGTAAAATGATGAGAATCGGCATTAAAATGGTGATTACCTGAGGACTACCTGGTCTAGATCCTGGATTGGTCACGTTAACGTGTCTACAAGAATAACAGCGAACGTTAGGTCCAGAAGATACTGCTTGATACGCCACGGTGTTCTTGCATTGCACGCAAGTCAAGTACTTTATAGAAGCAGGTGCGAAACCTTCCACAACGGGTTGTGGACGGTTCATGTGATGTGATGTGCTTCTTTGTTTTTGGTCAGTCCTCCTCTTTTCCTATTTTCCCATTTTCCCGGTGTTGCGACAAACACACCCCACAGTGATCATCGTCAGCTTTAAATTGTGTCTTCTCAGTTGTGCACATGCGTTATAGTCTCCTGGTATTATGCAAAAGACTCCAGTTACGCAACGGGTGAATATCGACGTGCTGTTCATGGATGAGTTGTGCAGGTTGGTTCACATCTGTACTAGGGCGGAGAACACACACGAACGAACAGGGCCTTCTTCCTAATTCCCTAAACGATTTCATTGAAATCGACACGGAGGAACCTTCCACACCTTCAACACCGATGTGCGATTGAATCTGCTTGTCTTTCCAGAGGGACTTACAGTGTACAGTATACTTTCAGTCAGGTTGAGAGTTCTTGGTTCAGATTACCATTGATAAGGCACCCTTAGCAGCCGTGCGCGATCTGTTAATGTTGCCATCATCATCTTCCCAGTGGCCCCAATGATGACAGGATCGTCAAGCCAAGGTCAGATTCTACAGGATGTGCACCTCAGAGCAAACCTTAACTGGATTTAGAAGGGTAAGGTAAAAAGATAATTTACCCCAGTGCACTTATGGCCAGTCTGACAAGGAAATTTGGGGGATATCTCACAAGGATCCCCCTGCGTTGTTTTGCGTCTATCCCAGATCTATTATCGAATCATCTCCTTGGTGATCGATTAGCTCTTGTGTATCCACATTATCAATTGAGCTGACAGAGCAACAACCACAAGAGCAAACATGAGACAAATCGACAACAGCAAGCTACGCATCAAAGAGAGAGTCGGGAAAGGTGATCCTCCCCTGCATCGGATGAGACTCATTCGTCTCAGGTGGATACGGCACAGTATTTCGTGCCTCCGATGGTGGTAACGATGTCATCCTCAAGACAATGCTGAGGACACCATCACGCAGCACCGAAGAAGTGGCTCGCAAGGAGTACGACTTCGGGATGAAACTGAAGCACCCCAACATCGTCCGGATGAGAGGCTCTTTCGACACAGAAACCGACCACTGTCTCATCATGGACGTCGTAGACGGATGCAACCTCTTCGATCATTTAGAAAAGAACTCTTTCGGACACTTTCCAGAGTCAAAAGTGAAGAAGATGTTCAAAGGACTCGCTAGAGGTAACCCTTCACAACTCGCTAGAAGATCAGTGTCTCACATCATCACCAGGATTAGAGCACAGCCACCGACAAGGAATAGCTCACTTAGACATCAAGCCCGAGAACGTCATGGTCGGAAAGGCAGATCACCTCACTCTCATCGACTTTGGCCTCGCCGCCGAGACTCTCGGTCTCTGTCACCAGTTCAAAGGCTCGGCCGACTACGCTTCACCAGAAGTATGGAGGAACATGCCCTTCGAGCCCGCATGCTCCGACGTGTGGTCATTGGGCATCGTCTTACACATCCTTCTCACCGGCTGTCTCCCATTCGATCCATCAGAAGTGATGGACATGAGAGTGCGACCGGACTTGTACTGGCCAGAGTTCGTCGATGTCAGCGATGATGCAAAGGAGCTGGTCCAATGGATGTTAGAGCTGAAGCCTCTGGCCCGGCCGACGATGAAGGAAGTTTTGAACCACCGGTGGCTGAAGAGAACGCTGTCCACCATCGTGAAGAGGAGATGGAGTCTGGGGAGAGTCGAATGTACAGATAGATCGTAAATTTTGTTTCTTCTTTTTCTCTACAACAACGAACGACGGAGAGAACACAACGATGTAGACATGATGAACGATGATGATGCGAACTCGCGAGCCATCTATTCACATCAATCAAATCCCCCGAGTCCATCTTCTTGATTCTCTCAGCCCATCCATCTGTACATTCACTTGCTCTTCTTCCCTTGTACCTTCTTCACCGGCTTCTTTTTCGAATAGAAGAGCATCGACGCGTTCGCGTTGTGTATCTCAGACAGCTCGACCTGACAAACTTGAATTCAAATCCTCCAAACAGACACTCACCTTGCGAACGTCGCAGTCTGATATGTGCCAGCCTCCCTTCGTTCCTTTCAGATAGACCATGTAGTGTCCCTGATTGGTAGCGCCGACATGCTCTATGACAGAAGACAGAGTGTAAGGTCCATCTTCTGGCTCTCTCTTGCTCGAGTTGGAGTTGGACTGTATGGGCTGCTCAAACATCTTGTTGCCTCCCTGTTGAGGTCAGAAGAAGAGGGTATGGAATTCTGACCATGAGAGATAAGGTGTCCACGGGGGCTGCTGTCTTCTTGAAGGAAGAGTCGCTCGCCTTCGTCTCTTTCGCGCCAAAATTGGCACAGTAAGGTTCCAGGCTTAATTTCGTGGGGAAGTTGATGTGCGTCTGAATCTCTTCACCACCGAGAAGAATAAAAGGAAATAAAATGGCTCACATTGATCTTGAAGGATGCACCGCGAGTGTCCACGACGGACCTTCTAAAGTATAGACACAGGACATCGGGTTGTCTCAGTATCTGCAGCTGCTTGAAGGCGCCGATTCTCAGGCATTTGTCACACTTCCAATCGCTGATGCTCTCTCTCTCCGTATGGGCTTTCAGGTATTCTTTCACATCGCCCGCCGTGAATGCATCGTGGACGCTCAATGCGATGTCCGTGAAGGGAAAACACGTCCAGTTCTGTCGATGGGTGAGATGATCAACAGAAGAGATGAAATGGACTCACTGCGTATTCACAATGTTGACATTTGAGGGTGCTGATCATCTGTCCCTCTAATGGACAGCGTAAGCCTGCTTTAAGAGGTAGACTCGGTTTCCTCTGGATCTTCACGATCTGAGGCGTGCACATTTTCATGGAGGGAAGGAAAGAGAATGGGATCTCTGCCTTGGGGTGATGATTACTCAGGTAAGAATCGAGTTTCGTAAGAACTGCCGTCTGGAATTCGTGTGCATCTTGTTGAAACCCGTTGAGAAACTTCTTCAACTCGGGGAATTGCTTCATGCGATTGATGATACTCAAGCTGTTGATATATGGAGACTCGTTGCTTGTGTCGGTCAATTCTGGGGATGTTCAGTCCCACACATTGTGACGTCAATGCATCACCTTTGTTCAATTGACTGAGTATGGAGTGAAGGTATTTGTCATCAGTCCCTACAGATTCAGATATTCCATTCAAGTAAGCGCGAAATTTGAGAAGGTGAAGGAGTGACTTGATACGGTGAGTATACAGCAGTGTCATTTTAAACCATTACCTGTGCCATACAATTGAAGAAGCACGTATTGCCCGCATTGCTCATGCCCTTCTTCTGGGCCGGAGTGTCCATGATGGAATCTGATGTGCAGGATGAGAAAATCGCCCGTCTACACCCCGATTTGTGGACCTTTTACAGACTTTCATCTGATCATCGATCTCATCTTCTGTATCCCTCTCATCACATCTGTGTTAGATGATGCCAAGATGCACAGACTACAAGGAGATAGACTTTATTTATTCGCCGATCGATGAGAAGGAGAACGTCGTAGGTGCGTCGGTATCTCTGGACATCTGTTTCGTGTTAATGAGGTCCATGATGTCTGCGTCATTTCGAGAAGATCGCTCACGATGTATTCACGGCCCACACGAGGATACTCTTCCGGTACTCGCATGACAGAGGGTTCATTATCTTCCATCTCCATCAGCGACGATCCATCATTGTGCGAACGACTCACCCTTGTCTTGGCTGATGAGAGGCTCTATGACTTGTTTGTTGTGCATCATCTTCTGCTTCTTCGAGATGAGATCGTCCTCGTCGCTCGATACATCATCGTCTGTGTAATCTCGATCGATGAACTTTCCACCGTTGAGTTGAAAAGCTTTGGTGAACAATTGAATGACGTGCTCTCCGTGTTTTCTGAGGGGGATTGAGATTGAAGTACGTAATTGAAACACGGACTCACCCGCGACTCTGTTCGAAGATGTTCATGAGGTGGGCGGGATCTTGTTCGCCTTCTCTGATGGCCTTTTGGAGTCTCAGGAGTTCATCGTAAGTGGGGAAGTTGGATATGCCCAACTTGGCCAAACTGCTTACATCAGAACGTATTCTATATTATTCATACGTTACTTCTTTCGTCTTCTGACGGGTGGTGCTGTGTGAATCGGACCTCCACCGGACAGTTGTCTGTATATCTGTGAGATGGCGAGGAAGTGCTCAGATAACTGTGCGTAGTATTCCTATTCGATACGTCAATCGCAGTGATGGACATGTCCCTCACCATCCTGGCGGTTGATGATGTGATGTCCGAATTGGGCAGATTGTAAATCAAATTAAAAGAATATCGCAGTTTCAATACAATACGACTGAACCAGGCTCATCTTCGTTGAGCTTGCCGATCTCTCCACCCGAAAGAGGAGTCGCGTTTGAATACAATATGGAGATCATCAAAGAAGGCCTCCTGTTCACCAAATTAGATGGTGGAGGATGGAAGAAATTGTGGTTCCAGCTGAGAACAGATCGTCTCTATTACTTCACCGACCCCGAACACGTGAGATCACATTCGATGGAACATCTCGTCTTGTTGATGTGACATGATTTGCAGACGAAGAATCATTTGGGCGTCCTCGAATTGAATGGGGCGTCCATCACCCCAACTTCCGAGGTTCAAACATACAGAAAACATTGTTTCGAGATTTGTGTGGATGATGAGAGGCATCTCCTGAGTTGCCTCACTGACGAAGGTCGGTATCATCTCCTCTCATCTTCTCTCATCATCGATTCCGCGACCAACATGAACAGATCGTGTCGAATGGTCGGAGACATTGAACCAAGTCCTCCAGCAGTTGAACATGAAAGAGACGGCTCAACAACAAGAAGCCGTGACATCACCCGAAGGAGAGAGTCTAGTGGCCAGTCCTTCCATGTCTAGACCGGAGGCAACCAAGGTGAGTTTCGCTTCATCATCCATCCACGATCCATCACGGTGCATCACGATCCACCACCTTAAAGAGTCGAATGGAATTGACGAGAGGATAGAACATGCTGAGAGGATTCAAGCGTGGTGTACTCTTTGTACCTCCACCGCCTCCCCTGCCTGCTTGGGAGCCTTACGAATCGTTATCCATCGACTCTACCTCAGGAGAACCAGTGTATGGAACGGTGGATCGATTGATCGAGAGACTGTACGGTTCAGACCATCAGGGTGAATGTCTCATCCACCACACTGCTGCACGATCGCGATCGTCTCGATGATCATCATCGTCTCCATCGATCGTTTCTCACACGAAAGCAGTTCACAAGTACACAACTTACTTCCTACTGACATACAGGAGCTTCACCAATGGAATTCACGTCCTCAAATCTCTCATCGATGCATATCCTCCCTCTCCTCTTCTCCTCTTCTCTTCTCCTCTTCTCTTCTCCTTAACTCTCTCACTTTCAACAAGTACAACAAGATCGCCAACAACGACAAGGGAAGGACTTACAAGTTGAAGATCTGCAGTTACATGAAGAAGTGGGCTTCTGAGTTGAGAATCGATTTCGAGGACAACCAACAACTCTTCTCCATCTACAAGAGCTTCATTGACCACGCGGAAGATGTTGACACTGGAGGAGCTATGCCATGGAGGAACAATTTGACTGTACCACAGACTGTCTACGGAAGAGGCAGCATCGAATCGGGGACCCCAGTCGGTGAGTTTTCCTCGGAATTTCACTTGATTGGCGAGTTGTAGATGGAGTGACGTGCCTCAGGTAACGTGGACTTTGATACGCTGGACACGATGGAATTGGCGAAACAGTTCACTATGAGGTGGAGTGTTAGAGTCGTTCAATCCTGATAAGAGACAGAGAGACGAGCATCTTCAGACAGATACCACCCTGGGACTTTCACGAATGTGGATGGCTCCACGGAAACAGCCCAACGTTCTCCAGTCTACTCGATGACTCGAAAGCCGTGAGTGACCTACATTATCCTCACGATGATGATGATCATGTCATCATCATTGTCACGATGATGATGGTATCATCAACACATCATCAGGATGATCGCATCATGACGATCACCAACGCGATCACTGACACACGATCAGATCACAAACTGGGTCATCCGAGACGTCTGCGATTCCGTCGCCGACAAACGATTGGCTCGATTCAGGAGGTGGATCAAGATCTGCGACGAGTGCTTCCGTCTCTCCAACTTCCACTGCACCTTTGCCATCATGAAGGGACTGCAGAGCAAGGAAGTCGCTCAGTACAAGTTAGCGGACAACTGGATGGGAGCGGATGTCTTCTTCCAAGCTTTTGAAGAGTTGAAGTCTTTAACAAATTCGAGAGGAAACTTCAAGTGTTACCGTGACAACTACACAAAGGCCAATGTACAATGTGAGGACATGATGACGTCATGATCGTGACATGATCATCACGCGATCATCGAGATCAGGAGCTGATGATGAGGAAGGTGTTCCTTGGTTGGAGTTGGAGGCAAAAGCATTGAGGTGAAGATGATCACGATGATGATCCATCCGCTGATGATGAACAGCGAGCTTGAAGTAGACAACCCGACAAAACTGAGCGGAGGACTCATCAACTTTACAAAATGTGTGGCTGTGGCAAAGATCATCGAGACGATCAAGAGCAAGCAGCAGCTCAAGTACAGTCTCTCTTACAATCCTGTCATGGATGCCTTCATCGATGCACATCTGAAGGTACCAACAAACCCTCTGATGGAATAGACATCCTCTGTGTTGTACAACATCTGATAGAATAGATATCCTCTGTATTTGTTCGAATTGCTGCATAAAGGGCAGTGGTGCGAGCTGATTCTTCAACGAGAGCGGAAGATTCTCAATTTCTTGCTGCTCTTTCCTGATAGACATCATCTCTGCTCTAGAGACGAGTATCGCGAGGGAATGGGTATCAAACAAGAACTATCAATGATCCACAAGGTCTCTGGCTTTCAAAATGAATGCCGTGTGTCAATCATCTGGATGTGATCTCTTCATCATGTGCACTCTTCCTCACATCGAAGCAAACTGATCGTGGCAATGTTCTGCTGGAAACGAGACGCATGCGTGACTGAATGGATACAGAGGCAACGATTCTTTATCAGCCACCTTCTTCTCACTGGCTTCTTGGAAGAGAACCAGGGGCGTGGGCACCAGCTCCACACTTGGAGATGACATTCTTGATGATGGCGTAGATGTCGCTGTTCTTTCCAGCGGCATCCAACGTCGTCAAGATTCCCTGCTTCTTGTAGAAGCCAACAACGGGAACGGTGCTCTTGTGGTACGACTCCAATCGCTTCTTCAATGTCTCCTCGTTATCATCGGCTCTTTGGATGAGAGGCTCTCCGGTGACCTGGAATCTAGAATTAGAAGTCGTCTTTCGTCAAGAATGGGTTTGTGTGTGAACGATATGGAAGTTCGATTTGCGACTCACGTCGTCCTTTCCAGAGATCTTTGGAGGTTGGAACTCGATGTGGTATGTTCTTCCGCTGGGAGGGTGGACACGACGACCCGTGATTCTTCGGATCAAGAGGGAGTCCTCGATGGCGAATTCGAGGGCAGAATCCAACTTAACGTTGTCCTTCTCCAACATGGAGTCCAACTGAGACGTCTCGTCACGATTCCATTCCTCTTCTAAAGACAATGCATACCTTCTCGGCCTGACCGACAGTTCTGGGGAAACCATCGAGGAGAAATCCCTTTCTGCAGTCGGGTTGGTTGATGGCTCCGTGAATGAGGTCGACCATGATATCGTCTGAAACCAATCCTCCCTTGTCCATGATCTCCTTGGCTTGCTTTCCAACAGGTGTACCGGCAGAGACGGCAGCTCTCAGCATGTCTCCAGTGGCCAGATGGCAGACCTTGTAGTCCTTGATCAGGTTGGCTGCCTGAGTTCCCTTTCCTGCTCCTGGGGGACCGATAAATACGGCTCTGAATCCGTGCTCTGAAGACATGTCTGTGTGTGAATGAACGAACGGTGATGATCGAGTTCCCCACGATCTGGCTTGTCTGAAGATTCAAAGAATTTTTTCGGTGACAAGCTGCATGATTTCGCATCTATCACATCACATTCCAGAGACATCATGCTACAGAGTGCAGTGCTCGCACCAGCGAGAACCGCGGGACCTCCAAGGTTAGGTCGACAGGGTAGATACGATAGAGCAGATGGCCCACAGAGGATCAATCGTAGAGAAACGTGCCCCACCTTGATTCGAATCATCGTGAAAGATAACGAAGCTTTCAGGTGAACTTATTTCCATCTTTCTAGATGAAAGATGCATCTTTTATTGTTTTCTGATTGATGATGAAGAGAAGACGAATTTCGATCCATAGAGAAGCCAAAAGGAACGAGGGAAGTTCACATCCATCATTGGATGGACGCCAATCTGAGGGACTTGACCGAGCTTCTGAAGGAAACCGAAAAGGTAAGGCAAGTGTACATTCGATAGACGGCTCACCTGCCTAAGCCTGCCAGACACGGCTCAGCCAAAGTGGAGTTCTCTCACCTCTACTCTGATCGAAAGGGAGGCTTCACGATCAAACGCATTGGCGTTGTGGAGTCTCTCAACCGAAGTGAGTCGATCGTCTACGACACATGTGTCGTCTTCAACATGTATCCCATCACATAATCATCATGTCCTCTGAGATGAAAGACTGAAGAGGATTCCAGCTCAAGACGATTTGAAAACACTGCAGAGCTTCAGTTTCTGTCTCGGTGATTACCTCACAGCCAACATCATGTCCGATCGCAAGGCAGATGAGACGACTGACTCCATGGACACTGAAGCCAGCTCAAATCCACCAAATGAAAGTGATCCAACGATCCAACGAGTGGAAGACAAACCAACTGAGATGGAGACAGCAGAACAATAAATGAAATGGACGTACTGTTGCATTGAGTTGTATTGTTCGTGCAAGCTCTTCATCATCAACCTCCACGAACACGACTGATCAATGTGTACGTTCTCTGTTGATAAGTCTCGACGATGACGGAGAGTGTCAACATTGATCGATCGAATTGTACTCTTGAATGTCATTGATCCGAGTGCAGAGTGATCGTCAATGTCTCAGTTCAATCGTCCAGACAAGACCGCAGTGTGTTTTCGTCGTGTAGTGTCTCTGTGTTTATGTCTGTTGAAAAACACAAAATTCAAAGAAATGAAGCAAAATAGAGACCCAAAAGTGCATTCGCGTTGTAACACAATCGAATCCTCAACAAGAAGAACACTTTAGAACCGAACATGACTACGTTCGCCCCACCTGCCGATCTCACCACTCGTGTGGAACTATCATTCTCTTGCAGGTTCGTCGTCCATCCGTCATCATACAAACGCTCACACGCTCCAGTCACCTTCCCAATCTGGACGTGCTATCCAAATCAGATCCTCAGATTGTTGTTTACGCGAAGGACACTGGTGTGGACACGTGGAGCGTTATTGGAAGGACCGAAATCATTCAGTAAGAAGCAATTGCCGGTTGATGTTTCGCTGATGGGAGAACAGAGACAACTTGAACCCGAGGTTCGCTAGGCCAGTCTCGATCGTATATCGATTCGAAGAGCTCCAACACATACGATTCGATGTCATAGATGTAGATGCAATACAAGGAGAAGTCGTCACAAAATTCGACTCCATCGGACACCTGGTGAGTTACATCTGATCTTCGAGGTGTATGGAGATTGATCAGAGCAGATAACGACTCTAGGAGAAGTAGTCGGTAATGGTGAATTGACTAAGCCACTCACCAACCCTCACCACTCGGGAAGAAACAATGGAACCATACACATCAAGGCGGTGGAGATGGCAAAGGGACTGGAAGGCTACATGGCCAAATTCGAAGTGAGATCTCATCTGTCCAATCGTCCACTCTCGAATCATCTGATTCACCTGTTCCATCATGATGCTGAGTGTCACAGATGCGTGGAGTCAATCTCGTGAAGAAGGACTTCTTTGGAAAATCCGATCCCTACATCGTCATCGAGAGACAAGATCCCAGCGGAAGCACCACACCAGTCCACAAGACTGAAGTCATCAAGAACAATCTGAATCCAGTCTGGCATCCTTTCGAGCTGCCCGTGTCTAGGTGAATCTCTTCACCTTTTTAAGTCGTTCTCATGATGTCATCTCATCTGATGGATTTTAGACTGGCACCCACCAGCTTGGATTCTCCCATCATCATTCGCTGCTACGATTGGGACGCTTACGGCAGCCCGGACTTTGTGAGTCGTCACATCAGATGATACAGGAAGTGATGCACGAGATGACTCTCTCATCACCACCACACCTTTCACACATCTCACGTCCATCTAATGACAGATAACAGATGGGGGAAGCCAGCACGACTCTGGGCAAATTGAGAAAGGGAGAGAAATCGTTCCAACTGATCGAGCCGAAGAAAGTGTCCAAGAAGAGTTACACCAACTCGGGTACCATCGAATTGACCTACAAGGAGTACAAGAATCCCTCGTGAGTCCCAAATCAAATCTTTAAATTCATCTCTCCCCATTTTCATCTCTCGTCTCACTTTCACATAGCTTCTTGGAGTACATCATCGGAGGTACCGAAATCTCGTTGGTTGTTGCAGTCGATTTCACGGGTTCCAACGGAGACCCGAGGAGCCCCACGTCCCTCCACTACTTCTCCCCCGATGGAAGTCTCAATCAATACGGAAAGGCCATACGCTCCGTTGGTGACGTCTGTGAGTGAACCATCCATGTCTATGTCATCACACCACATGATGCGTGATGATGATATGATGCACACGATGCATCGTGATGAAGAGAGATTGAAAGAAGAGACAGGTGCACCTTACGATCACGACGGAAATATCCCCGTCTTCGGTTTCGGCGCCGCTCTCCAAGACGGCTCCGTGTGTTCTCTCATCTCATTCACCTCCTGACCATCTACAGACCAGCCACTGTTTCGAACTGAACAGGAATCCAGCCAACCCAGAAGTCAGAGGCATCGATGGAGTTCTCCAAGTGTACCGGTGAGAGGAGAGAAAGGGAGATCGAGCTGATAGAGTGGAAGGGATTCTTTCTCGTGGGCGGCGCTGTCGGGACCGACGCACTTTTCTCCCGTGTTGGATCGAGTGAACTGGTTCGCTCAGAATTCGATGGGAGGAAGACCCGGATC